>CAUYUJ010016504.1:1504006-1726506 GCA_963575745.1 Prorocentrum cordatum | reverse complement strand
AACAGCGGGACAGTGGTGGGGACAGTGGGACAGTGGTGGGGACTGTAGTGGTGGGGACAGTGGTGAGGAAAATGGTGGGAACAGTTGGGACAGTGGACAGTGGTGGGGACGGTGGTGGTGGGGACAGTGGTGTGGGGACAGGGGGAGGTGGAAACAGTGGGACTGGGGACAGTTGTTGGAACAGTGGGACAGCTCAGTGGGACAGCGGAGGAGTCAGTGGGACAGTGGGGACAGTGGGGACATTCGGGCAGTGGTTGGAGCCGTGGAGAAAGTGGAGGAGTGGAACCGTGGTGGGAACAGTGGTGGGGACAGTGGGGACAGTGTGACAGTGGTGGGAGCACTGGTGGGGACAGTAGGGACGGTGGTGGAACCAGTGGGGACAGTGGTGGAGAGGACAGTGGTGCTGGGAACAACAGTGGGGGATGTAGCGCGGACGGTGGTAGGGACTGGGAGTCGTTTGCTGGCGGTGGGTGGGGGGGTGGGGAGGGGTTCGAACCAGTAGTGACCCCCTCCGGTTTTCGATCGAGGAGGGGGGGGGGTTCGAACCGGTAGTGACCCCCCCCGGTTTTCGAGGGGGAGGGGGGGGGGGGGAGAGTTAGGGGGAGGGGGGGGTTGCCGGGGGGAGAGGGGGGGGGAACCCCCGGGTTCCGGAGGAAGAGGGGAAGCGGCGGTGGATCACGCTCTCTCACATATTTGAATGGCAGTTCATGCGTTCGGCGAGGGGCCGAGGGCTGTTGTGCTCTTGGCGAGTGAGGAGAACGATGATGTTGATGGTGATGATGATGCTGATGCGGATGATGATGATGAGGATGTTGATGCTGATGACGGTGGTGATGGTGATGGTGATGGTGAGGGTGATGATGAGGGTCCGGAGAAAGAGGAGGAGGAGGAGAAAGTGGAGAAGGAATGCGATGGTGAGAGGGATGCTGAAATTGATGATGATCATGATGATGATGATGATGATGATGATGATGATGATGATGATGATGATGATGATGATGATGATGATGATGATCATCACGGTATTGAACATGATGATTCTGATGACGACGACGATGAGAATGACGATGACGACGATGGTGACGCGGATGATGATGCGAAGGATGATGGCGTTGATGTTGGTGTTGATTGTGATGATGATGATGATGATGATGATGATGATGATGATGATGATGATGATGATCACGATGACGAGGGTGGTCACGGTGATGGCTATGGCTAAGGTGATGGCAATGGTGATGGTGATGGTGCTGTTGCTGTTGCTGTTGTTGTTGTTGCTGTTGCCTATGTTTCTGGTGATGGTGGTGGTGATGCTGCGGAGGAAGATGATGAGGATGAGGATGAGGATGAGGATGAGGATGCTGATAATGATGATGATGATGCTGATGATGAAGATGATGATGATGATGCTGATGATGATGATGATGCTCATGATGATGATGATGATGATGATGATGATGATGATGATGATGATGATGATGATGATGATGGTGGTGGTGGTGGTGGTGGTGGTGGTGGTGGTGGTGGTGATCGTGATTGTGATGGTGATAATGATGAGGAGGAGGACGAGGAGGAGGATGATGAGGAGGAGGCGGAGGAGGAGAGGAGGAGGAGGAGGAGGAGGACGAGGAGGACGAGGAGGACGAGGACGAGGACGAGGATGATGATGAGGAGGAGCAGGAGGCAAAGGACATGGCTTTCTGGACGTTGTCTTTGGCCTGGTGTGGGTTATTCCTGGGAAGATCTTCGAGGCATCGGGGGTGTTTTGTGGCATATGTTCGCGGTTCCCAGGGTCGTTTTTAAGTCCTTGGGAGCGTTTTCGCATGCTCTTGGGGGCCTGTAGGCGGGCTTTCGGGACATCCGTGAAGGGATTTCTCCAGGGGCCTCTTCAATTTCCGGTTTTGGGGCCCTGTTGAAGTCATTGTTGGGGGCTTCGTGGGCTGTCTTGGGATTTCTCGGTCGTGCTGGAGATTTCTCGGGGCGTCTCAGGGTTCTTTCCGGGTGCCTCCAAGATTGTTTGGCGCCAGTTTGGGGGACGCTTCGACCGTGATCGGCTTCTCGGAAGCCTGACAGGGCGACAACCCGCAGAGTTGGCCACAAGTGGAAAGGCGATATTGTTCTGCCTTTCCTTGGGAAGCCGTGGTGGGTGTCCTCTTGGTGCCCTTCTGGGTCGACGTGAGGGCGTCTTCAGCCGTGTCCCAGCCATGTGGGGTCCCTGTGAGGCCCTCGGAACTCGACCGATCTGTTTGTGCGCTGTTTTGCAGCGCATCTTGAGCTTCGTAGGACGTCACGTCGGAGGCTGAATATTGAGGCTCCGAGGAGTCGGAAGTAGTGTCGGCGAGTTCCTGGCCCTTCCCTGGTAAAAGTGGATTTGGGAACCTGGGGAGGGGGAAAAAGAGAGGGTACAGCTCAAAGTCTCACACTCATAGATACTCCTCGCAAGCGGGGGTCCGTAGATTCACGCCCTTTCTACTCTCCCACTTGTCGTCGTCGTTGTCCCATTTCCGTTCCTTCCGCGTCTCCTCGTGCAAGCTTGATTGGGCGCGGCAACGGACGGGTTCCCCATGTAGCTAACGGTCCCGAGCAGAGCAAGTCGCACCACGACCAGGACAACGCCGACGAGGGGTGGGAGGGAGGAAGAGGAGCGAAGACGCGGCTTTGTGTGAGTCTCTTCAGAGTTCCTAGTGGTGTTTGTATGCCTTTGGGTGGCTTCTTGCGGGCCTCCTGTTGCCATATTGTGGGCATGATCAGAGTCTTGGTGGAAATCTTGTGGAAGGGGCTCGCCTTTGAATTTCCCCTCCTTGGCTTCTCTTGGGCTCCTCTAGGGGCCCTGAGGCCCACATCAGGGCCTTCTTGAAAGCCTTCTGGGTCGTCTTGTCGGCTTCCCCCTTGGGGCTCTGTTGGCCGTCTCTGGGTCTTCTTGGGCCATTTTGGCCCGGTCTAGGGGGCTTCTCTGGGCGTCTTGGCTTCCCATACATTGACAAGCCTGAAATGCGAAAATTAGATTGAAACAAAAAACACCGGACAACCGATGGTTGTTGCCTCTTGAGCCCGTCTTGCGGCTTATCTGGGAGCCCTTTTCAGGCGTTTTTAGGGTCTGTTCGGCTGTCTTGAGGCCGTCTTCTGTTTTCTTTAGGCCTCCCTGGTGTGTTGGGGGCCCTTTGTGACCCATACCCCAGAGCCCTTGAGGTGCGCTGGCGAGTTTGTGCGGCCCATCCTACCTCAGACACCTTCGAACGGCATTTCGGACTCTGGGGGAATGGGAAAGGGGAAGGGGACAGCCAATCATCTCACACCTTCTCACACCCCGCAAGCGGGGGTGGGGGTCGGCGGATCTCCGGGGATCTCTAGAAGCCTCCGAAGCTTCTAACACCCGCTGAGATTGTGAGAGCGCCACGGATCTGCATGGGGATAGCCCGATGTGTTTTTGTTCGTGCGCATCAGCGATCCCCAAAGACGCCCGCGAGGGCGCGAAGTTGATCGCGCTTCGCGGTTCGCGGCCAGCTTCCATCTTCGGTCCCCATTTTCCTGGTCCTTCTCTACCCCTTGGAGAGGGGGGGGCGCGACAGCGCGAAATGATTCGCGCTCCGCGCAGCGCGAAGCGCGCAATTGGGCGCCCATGGATCACATGAAGACCGGACCATCCGACGAGGACGAGGACGACGACGACGACGATGACGACGACGACGCAATCTCACGACGGATCGCCATCCGTCCATGGCAGTTGGCTGCATGCCCGAGAGCGCGGCGCGCGCGGCGCCGCAGCGACGGGCGCGCTCGCCACGCTCCCCTGGGCACAGTGCGCGGGGAGACCTCACGCGATGCCCTGTTCTGAAGACTTGGCATCGCCCGCATGTGGACATACAGCCGGACCGAGGTATAGAATCGAGGTCGGTTCGGGGAGGGTACCCCAATGTGTTTCGTGTTTGTTGTATGTTTTTTTATGCATCCTGGGGAGGGTACCCTTGGATGTTCTGTTCGTTTGGGCCGGCGGAGAGTCTCAGGTTCTTGAGGGATGTGCTTCTGGCCTCGGTCCGATTGTATTGGCTCCGCGAGAACCGTCGGGGAGTATCTTGGCTCATCTTGCGGAGCGAAACGCACGTAGCAGAGCAGTTCACGGGGAATTGGCGTCCGAGCGATGGTGATGAAGAGGAGCCGCCCTTCGTCCGTGTGACTGTTGTCCAGGAGCCCCAACTTCTCGCTGAGCTCTGCGCGGATGTCTTGGATCGGCGATGGGCCCCCCTGGCGGCGCCTCCGGCGCCGCCTCTAGCGCGCTTTGCAATCCAGGAGGGGGTCCAGCGCAGAACAAGGAAGTCCGCGCGGACCTCCGACTGGTGTTGCTTGTGCCGTTGTGTGGTCCTGTATCTAGCAGGTTTCAGCATTCCGGGCCTCCCATGTGGGGCCCGAGCAGATGGGTTCGGAGGATCGCATATCATCGCCGATGTATCGGCGATGCGGCTCGATATGGAGTCCGATGTTCTTCGCACCGACGGCTCTGATGCAGTGCCGACGTCGCCGACGCATCGGCGATGCATCGACGATGCATCCGCGATGCGGCGAGATACTCCGACCCCATCTTCTCGGACCTCATGTTTCAGGCCTCCGGATAGGCAGGTTGGAAGCGGAGCCACCCTCCATCTGTGCCCCTTGATTCCAAATGTACCATGCAAGCGAGAACCACATCTTGAACATCTATCGTCCTCCATTCGTGTCGCCGTTGGAGTTTGGCCGAAGTCTTTGCACGAAGTCTTTGGCGAGAAGAACAGTTTGAAGGGATTCGCTCTCCATCCGCGCAGTTGCTGGATCCGTGCCACACGACTGGTGAGCAGCGCTCGGCACCACAGCACCCATCCGTTTAAGAGTTGGGATGTTTCTGGACACATGTGCGGGACCCTGCGGCGAGAGTTGCGTTTTGAGCAGGAGCCACCTTCCATCCGTGCAGATGTGGGAGATTTAGGACGCGATTGCGTCTCGCGCTGGGGCGACATAAGCATTGTGCAGTCATCCGCCCTCGATGTGTGTAGCTGTTGGGGGCTTACGAAATGGCACCGCAATCTCCGAAAGCTAGAGACAGCATTGAAACTTACACGTATTCGGCACAAACGATCGCAACGTGCAGGCAAAGTTTGCATCACACAGCCTCAGCGAGTTTATGCGTTTATGCCCTCGGGGAGTCTGGTGGACTTTCGACAACTCTCAACGGCCCTTGAATTCAGATGTTAGGTCTAGGCCAGTTGCGCAGCTAATTCGTAATCGCTGTAGGTTCGTTTGTAGCTAGTTTGTGCAACACAAGTTCGGGATCAGTGGCAGTTCGGAATTATCGGGCGACGAATCTATACATATCCACTGCCCTTGGAGCTGTATACGCCTTTCTGGCCAAGGCAGGAGGGCGTGGCGTATACACCGCTGCTGGGTTCAGCATGGGCTTGGCCAGGGAGCAGTGGACATGTATAGATTTCGCCGCCCTGAATCGTATCCAACGCACGTGCGTGCTACTTACAACCGTGATATCAAGCAATGGCGCAGTTTTAAGCAGGCAGTCGAGGCAGCAGCGGTGCCAAGGGCGGTCTCGAGGAGGAGGAGAAGGAGGGGAGGAGGAGGAGGAGGAAACGGAGAAGGAGGAGGAACCGGAGAAGGAGGAGGAACCGGAGGAGGAGGAGGAGGAGGAGGAGGAGAACAGAGGCCGCCGACATCTCAACTGGTCCTCCCTCGGGTCTCCGCGAGACCAGGAGTCCGTGGAGTGGTTCTCCAAGGCGATATGGCTGGTCGACTCGGGCCAGGCGGGGATCCTGGGAGCGCCGGGCCGCGGTTCCTCATACCCTGTCCCGCCCCCTCCCTCCTCCACTCCCCTCCCCCATCCTCGCCCCCCTCCCTCATCCCTTCCCCACCCCCCTCCCGCTTCCCTTCCCCCCTGCCTCCTCCTTAACTACCTCCTCCTCCTCCTCCTCCTCCTCCTCCTCCTCCTCCTCCTCCTCCTCCTGCTTCTCCTCCCCCTCGAGGGGGGGAGGGAGGCGGCACGGACGGCGGGGGAGGGGGGGCTTGGGCGGGGGGAGGACGCGCGGCGGCCCGCCGTTGGTCCAGAGGGCGGCGCCATGCCGCGGCCCCTCCACCGCCGGGCGTCGAGGGGGAGGCCTTCGCTCGGGCCCCTCTGCGTCGGGGGCGTTCCGCTGTGCTCGCAGGGCTCCCGGCTGCTCGCGAGCGCCCGAGCAGCAAAGCGCAGATGTTTGCCTCGATGTCGTAGTACGTCGTACCCCCCCCGCGGCGGATCCAGGCCATCGGCGGGCAGGTACTGTGCGAGTAGTGGAGCGCGCTTGTCTAGAGGAGCAGGTTCGGCGTCACCCCAACATGCTATTACTACGGTTGTGTCGCCTCCCCCCAAGGACGACGCGCGCACCGAGATCTCTGCGAGTATGTGCTTCGCGGCGGGCGCTTTCCGGCCGAACCGCTCGGGGAAGGTTGTACTACAAGGTGGTTGTGCCAGATGTTTGGGTCGGACGCACGCCTCCGAGCAGGACACGTATCGCTGGCATGTCATTGTGCGCCCCACAAGAGGTCACGATAATGATACGTTCCAGGGCTTCCAGCAGTTCCAGGAGGTCCCTAGATTCCCTCGTGCTCCGCCAGGTGGCTGCGGTCGCGAGGGCCGCCAGGTGCTCTTGGGAATCCTGGAACGCATCCTGGGCCAGTCCTGCCACGACATCCCTCCCGTCCGAGGCTGAGCCCCCCGCGACGCCGCGAGCAGCCGCGTGCCGCTCCCTGGGGCCCGTCCGATCCCCGCGCGCCCCAGCTGGCGCGGCGCCCCGCGGGCGGCCCTGGGCCAGGACTCGCGGAGGCGAGGCGACGGCACGCGAGGGGATCAACCTGCTGCCCTGACGCGCCGATTCAGGAATTGGCCGTTTTTCATTCGCGAGAGGGCGTCGCGGCCGTCATTTTTGCAGGTCCAGGTCCGTCGGTTCCGGTCTGAGGCCGTGTTCACGAGGGGGAGGTTTACTAAAGGGAGGTTTGTCCACCGCCGAGAGAGGGGGGGGGGGAAGCGAGAAGGAGAAGGCTGAGAAGGCCTTCTCGGAAGGCGGCGGGGCTTCTCAGACGGGCCTCCCGCCTGCTGAGAGGCTTTCTGGGTCTCCGGGCAAGGCTTCTAGACACTCTGCAGAAGGCCGGGAGACTTCTGAGCCTCCTGCAGAGAAGGCCCGCCCCTTCTCTCTTCCCCCCCCCCGGGCTCGCCGCCGAGTAAGGACGAGGTAGCCCAGACACGCTCACGTCAATGAAGAAGGGCGACAGGAGGTGTAAAAGGGCCATGGGACAGTCACAGAACGATCCGGGATGCAACATCTGCCCTCCGGGAGAGCGTCGGGGGCCCCGTCTTGAAGCACTCGGGACACGGCATGCCCGAGAAGACAGAGGGGGGGGGGCCACGACATCTGCTGCCTCGGCAGCTGGCCTCGGCCCCGCCGCCGGGCGCCTGCCTGGACGCGCGACCGCCCCCACGGCGGGGCGGCGCCGAAGAGAAGACACCGGCTGCGCGAGCTGAGCTGTCAGCCGCCCCTCGGCCGATCGCTGCCCCGCCGCCGGGCCCGCGCGGGGGGCGGCCCCGCCCCGGGGCCCCTTCGCGGCCCGCCCCGGGGCCCCGACCTCCGCTCGCCGTGGAGAGGAGCGCGCAAGGGCAGGCTGCCTCGCTTTCTCGGGTGGCACCCGGGGGGGGGGGCCCAAAATGACGAGGGGGGGGAAGCCAGGGCCCCTGAAATCGAGGGTGGACAGAACCCCCAACAGTGACGCGTCGATTAGTCGATTAGTGAATTGTCCTTTTTCGGATCTCGCGAGGGCGCCGCGGCCGTTATTTTCCAGGGTCGCGCCCGCCAGGTTTGGTCCTCAGGTCGTTTTCACTAAACCACGTTTTACTAAATGGAGGTCTGTCCATCCCCAATAAAGAGGGCCCCTTTTGGGCCCCTCTGCGCTCCAAAAGGGGGCCCAAAGGCCCTGCTTTCGAGCCTCTCTCGTCACCCCCCCATGCGGGTCACCCCCCAGTACCACCCGCCCGACTTCGGCGGGCCCTCGCCGGGCCCCAGGGAGGCCACCCAGAAACGACGGCTCGGGATTCGGAAGCCCGGCCCCGGGGGAGGGGCCGCCACAGGCTACCATAGACCCTCGAGCGGGCCCATGCTGTGGCAGTGAGAGGACGACATCACGACGTCCGCGCCGATTCCGGCAGGCGCACCTTGTCGCCCCCGCCCTCGTCTCCGCCGCGCGCCGATCCCGGCAGCGGCAGCCGTGGAGGGCCTACGGTCGCCGGCGCGCCCTCCGCAAGTGGCTGCCCGCAGCGCGCGGCAGGAGCCGTCGGCCTCGTGCCGCGGCTGGTGCGAGCTGGCGGCGGCGGGAGGAGGTGGCGGTCGGCGCCCAGAAGCGGTCGGCCTCCTCCTCGGGCTGCCAGCGTCCTCTTCGATCTGGAGTTCGTGTCGGCGTGCCAACCTGTTTGCCCCATCTGATCGGGGTCACTGGCCGTGGACGTCAACGAAAAGCTGGCCCTTCTTCTTCACGCTTCTTGCTCCTCCGTCCTCGCTCCTCCTCCTCCTCCTCCTCCTCTTCCTCCACTTCCTCCTCCTCCGTCTTCGCTCATCCTCCTCATCGACTGCCCCATCCTCCCTCCTCCACATCCCTCCCTCCCTCCCTACTTCCCTCCATCCCTCCCTCCCTCCTCATCGACTACCCTGCCCTCCTCCACCTCCTTCCCCTCCCTCCCTCCTTCGTGTCCGCTCCTCCTCCCCCTCCTCCCATCCTTTCTTCCGGTCCTCGCTCCGCTTTCGCCCTCGGCCCGAGCCCACTCTTCGCCCCGCTCGTGGGGCCTCAGCGGCGGACCCACGCAGCCATCTCGGCCCAGCGGGGTAATTACACATCGCGTAGGGCAGCGACGAGGGGAAGCGGCCAGCTGACAGCCACCCCTGAGAGGAGGAAAAGGTACCGATGTCGATGCCGCCTCGGTTCCCCTTTTGGGGGGGCCTCCTGGGAGGCCCTCGTCGCCACCGCTGGATTCGCCTCGAAATCATGGTCAGGACGCACCCCAGGAGAGATCAGGGAGCAGCGGTATCGGTACGTCTTGGCTTTTCCACCCCGTCGGCCCCCTTGGACCACCAGAGTGCACCTTCCTGTTCCTAAGCAGCCCTTCAGCGGCTTTTCTCAGCTGTTTTCTTTATTGTTGGTATGCCTCATGATGGGTATCCGTGCTCTCTGAGGGCGGCCGGCGAATTCTCAGAGGGCTGAGCCACTCTCACGCTGTACTCATACTCTGTGGGTGAGCCTCTCTGCTCATTCTGGTTGTCCCGCTTCCCCCTGTCGCTGAGTAAGGACGCTGCGAAGGCGCCAGGTGTTTGCTCGGGTGCGATGGCGGCTCCAGCTGATGCTCGCAAGATCGTCAAGAAGAGGATGAAGCGGTTCCCGCGCTTCCAGGCTCCGCCCAGGAGCAGAAGGTCAGGGTAATGACAGGGAGGGTGAAGCTACATGAGCAGAAGAAGAGGGACAGGAGGAGGAGGAGGAGGGGGTAGATGAGAAGGTGTACGACGACGACGTCGGCGACGAGGAACAGCAGCGTGTGCAGGAACATGATGGAGGAAGGGAGGGGGAACATGGCGAATGAGAAGGAGAGGGAGGAGGCTGCGGAGGAGGAGGAGGAGGAGGAGAAGAGTTCAAGGGAACGGTTGAGAAGTCGGAGGCGGATGATGTGGAAGGACGACAAGGGCAGCAGGCGCAGTAGGCTGTCAGTGGCTGAGGATGAGGGGGACACTGACGAGGACGAGGATTGGGTGGAAGAGGTGTGGGGGCCTGCTGGAGGAGGAAGTGGGCGCGGGCGAGGATGAGGACGATGATGTGGAGGCGGGAGACAAGCTGAGGGGAGTAGACGGAGGGGTGGGCAAGACGGGCGTCAGCAGGAGCTGCACGATGACGAGGGGGACAAGGAAGGGAGGAGCAGCAGGAAGGGGAGGTCGTGCTGGCAGGCGGGGGCCCGAGGGCGGAGGAGGAGGGAGGCTGAGGGCGGGGAGCGGAGGCGAGAGCAGCATATCACCAGCCTCGAACTTATCCCTATCCCCAAGATTGACACGCTCAAAGGAGATGGCCATCTTAGGGATGCACCCTCAGAAACTGAGGAAATCCCTAAGCTCGCCATCGTCATAGGGATAGGGAGATGTTCCAGGCTGGTAAACATAGTCGGAGTGCAAGCATTGCCTTCACGCGGGGCACGCCGAGGACGTGGTGGCCGTGCCAGTGGAATGGCGGCGCACATCTGAGCTCCGAGCGGGTGTTGAGACAGCACGCGTAAGCCCATCTGGTCTGGGCAAGCCCAGCCAGAAGCTGCCACCCAACGCTGCGCAACGTGGGTAGCATCGAAGGCCATGCATTGCAGTGCTCCCAGCCTGCGTATCCCTGATTCAGTCCTGGTCCGATTCTGTCCTGATGCTCGCATCGTCTTCGGAGGCGAGTCCAGGATTCGCCCGCGTGCAGATGTGGGTTAGGGGGAGGGGGGAAGGCTTCTAAGGAACACCCCTGCCTCCTAGAAGGCGCGGGCCCTGTCTACAGATGTGGGGCTGGCGCCCTCAAAAAGCAGCAGGCTTTTTCGAAGACGCCTTCCCCCCTCCCCCCAACCCCCGTGTGCGCGCCGCCAAAGGAAGCCCTGCCCCAAAAAGAGGCGCGCCGCCAAAGGCAGCCGTGCCGCCCAAAGGAGGTCCTGGAGAGGCCGCCTGCAGGATCGAGGAGCGGCACCGGCAGCTCCACGGCGAGCGCCCCGCTGCCCCGCTGCCGGCGGCGCGGGGCCGCTTGCCGACCCCCCTGAGCTCCAGGGCGGAGCTCACCTGTTATGATGTTCCAACGCCCTTTTCGAGCACCAAGAGAGTACCGAAACTGGAGGGTTTCCACGTGTCGGGCCCTGGGAGGCGATACTTGCTCGACACTGTTTCGATACTGTTCTGGGAGCTCGAAATTATCCCAGTGCGACCCTACCTAGGAGTTGGAGCATTCAGGAAAGCAACATCTACATCTACACCGACAGCTACATTTACATCTACACCTGCATCTACACCTATGCTGAGCTGAGCTATGCTATGCTGTGCTGTGCTGTGCTGTGCTGTGCTGTGCTATGCTTGGCTATGATTGGCTATGCTATGCTGTGCTATGCTGTGCTAATGCTGCACTGCGCTAAGCTAAGCTAAGCTAAGCTAAGTTAGGCTAGGCTAAGCTAAGCTAAGCTAAGCTAAGATGAAGTAAGCTAAGCTAAGCCAAGCCAAGCTAGGCTAAGCTAAGCTAGGCTAGGCAAAGCTAAGCTAAGCTAAGCTAAGCTAAGATGGATCAGCTAAGCTAAGCTAAGCTAAGCTAAGCTAAGCTAAACTGGGTGAAACCAGCGGGCGCAACTGGGGGAACCGCGGGGGGGACACTGGGGGAACCGCCCGGGGCGCTTTCCACTGCCCGGCCCCTTTCGGCCCAAAGAGTAAGAACCCTTCTAGGCAGAGCCTCGGTAGGGAATGATCTCTGGGATGTGGTCCTTCAGTACGATGGGAACAGCAAAACTCAACTGCGCTTTGGCGATTTCGGGAGCCGTTTTCGTTTTGATCGTGCTTTGCAGCATACAGTGGATGCCCATGCCAAGAAGTTCCCTGCTTGCCCTCAGGGTGCCCTGGGTTTCTTGGGTTCTGATGGTTTTGCTACAGTCAGCGTGACGCTCCCACGCCAAAAATCAATGGCAGCCCGGGGGTCTCAGGGTTGGGTATCTTGTGGAAGGTCTCTTGTGGACTGGCCTCCACTGTAGGCGGAACGAAGACAGGCCCATGGAAAACGCGAGCTACACGAAAACGGACAATACGGCCTGGCTCGTGCACAGCCAAACTCCAGAGTAGCACGGCCTTCGGGCCGGAGCAACGCAGCGAAGCGCAGCTCGAAGGGAAGTCGCCGCCGAGGAGGCCCCGCCACGAGTGGAAAGTTCAGGGGGCGCGCGAGGTGCAGCACACGCCTCCTCCTCCTCCTCCTCCTCCTCCTCCTCCTCCTCCTCCTCCTCCTCCTCCCCCTCCTTCCTCGTCCTCCTCCTCCTCCTCCTGCTCCTCCTGCTCCCCCTCCTCCTCCTCATATCCGAGCGCGACATGCTACACATTGTGTTAATGGTGAACACAGATGGTCAGACGGGCATGCGCCCCGACGAAGATACGTTCATGACTATGCCGACCACATCTGCATCGCGCCCGCACGTGTATGACGAGTATCCCACGGCCTGGATTTTCGAGAAGAGCCCCATCATGGAAGAGGAGGCCTCCTCCTCCTCCTCCTCCTCCTCCTCCTCCTCCTCCTCCTCCTCCTGCTTCTCTCCCTCCCACTCCCCCTCCCCATCCCCCTCCTCCCCCTTCTCCTCCTCCTGCTCCTCCTCCTCCTGCTCCTCCGTGGGACCCCCTCCCATCACGCGGGGTCCCCAGAAACGCCTGTGGCGGTGGCGGCCTTTGGCGGCGCCCCGCGAGCGTGGACACCAACCAGGAGCATGGAGGAGGAGGACGGGAATGCGAATTACTAATAAACTACTCATCGGTCGTTAAGCGCCTTCCAACTTCAATAATCGAGTGGCTTCCCCTCTTGCCTCCTCTTCAGTGGGCGGGCGGAGACCCAATCTACTTCCAACGCCTTCCTACTTCATGGTTCAGCCTACTTCTTCCGACCGATGGGTATTGTTGTTGGACCCCCTCTAAGCGCTTTTTGACGCTCTCGTCACGTCGCCGGCTGCATCTCCTCTGAAAGTGAGACTCACGCTCAAGCGTCTCGGGGTTGCGCCCAAACCAGCCCCTCGACAACAACAACAACAACAACAACAACAACAACAACAACAACAACAACAACAACAACAACAGCAGCAGCAGCAACAACAACAACAAGAGCAACAGCAGCAACAGCAACAGCAGCAACAACAACACCACTACTTTTAATACTGTTCGCTCTGATCTGGCACGCGTGTCTTGCAGCGTGGATACCCCGAGCCTCGGTCTTCGATCGCACCCGCTTTCGGGGGAAATAGCTTCCTTGTCGGCCACCGGCTGAAGTGCGAGGTACTCTCGAGCGAGAGCGCCGTTTCTGACTTCGAGGCCTTCTTGGCCATGGCCTCTGGGAATACACCATGATGAAGTATCGAACGAGAGCCCTTGACGTCGTAGTTGGGCATCCACCCATCTGACTGAATCGCGAGAAACTCTCGAGCGAGAGCGCCGTTTCTGAGTTCGAGGCCTTCTTGGCCATGGCCTCTGGGAATACACCATGAGTAAGTATCGAACGAGAGCCCTTGTCGTCGTAGTTGGGCATCCACCCATCTGACTGAATCGCGAGAAACTCGAGCGAGAACGCCGTTTCTGAGTTCGGGGGCCTTCCTGGCCAGGGGCTCTCGGAGTAAATCGTGAGGACGTAACGAGCATGAGCCCTTGTCATCGTGGCTGGGCCTCCGCCAATTTGATTCATTTCCGAGAAAGTCCCGAGCGAGAGCGCCGTTCCTGAGTTCGGGGGCCTCTCTTGCCAGGGTGTCTCGGGGTATTGTGGGGAAGTATGGAGCGGGAGCCGTCGTCTTTGCAGCCGGGCCTTCAATGGCGCACATTTACATTCAAGCCCGCACTCGATCGTGAGCCTCGTTTCCAGAGGAATTGCAGCCGGCGTCGAGGCGAGAGCGCGCTGAACCGTTTCCAGAGGTCAGCAACAATTATTATATAGAAATGAGCATTCAACAACAACACCACCACCAACAACAACAATACCAACAGCAACAAGACCAACAACAACATCAACATCAACAGCAACAACAACAATGCTCCCATGCGATACTTTCTCACAATTTACTCCGAGAGGCCCTGGCCAGAGAGGGCCCGAACCTCAGGAAGGGCTTTCTCGCCTGAGACTGCCTTGCAATTTAGCACCACCGGGTGGTTCTGCAGAGCAGTCTTGCCGCTACTCGCGGATGCCAGAACGGCCGTTTCGCTTGAGTTTATTGTAGCAGTTGAACATCACAAGGGGGTCTTTCAGAGCCAGGCTGCTGCTTCTTCAGGATGCCAGAACGGATTCTTCGCCCGATACTTATTCGCAATTCGTCTCCACACGGGGGTCCATCAGAGAATTCTTGCTGCTAATCGCGGATGCCGGAACGGTCGTTTCGCTTGAGACTTCCGCGCGATTCAGCAGCACGGGAATCCGTCAGAGCAGTTGTGCCGCTATTTGCGGAGGCCCTAGGAGGCCCAAGGACGCCCCAGGGATATTTGCTCGGGGAGCGTTTTTCGCCCCACCGCCCCCAGTGGGCCACAGGAGGCCCCACGCCCAAGAGTCATTTTCTGGTAGTGTGCTCTGTGTTCGGGGAGTGCTTTTCGGCCCCCCGCAGGCTTCGCCCCCATAGGTTTCGCCGCCTCCCTCCTGGGGCTCGACTCATTTGTGTTGTACTTATGTCTCCAAGGGTTGCCCCTCGACTGGGGCACAACTCCTTTTCGTGCTCTACGTACGTTCCTGTTGAATGCCCTTCTCCAGGGGCTCGAATCTCTCGTGTTTGGTATCTTCCCCGCCCCTGAAAGTGGCACTGACTGTTTTATGTGTCTTGCGAGGTGAAAGTAGGAAAATGCCTCGGAAGATGTGTTGGCTTTCCCTCATTGGGCGGTAAGTCTGGACGTGGGAATCTCGCCCCCCATTTCATACAATTCCCCAAGACGTGGTGTCATCATGATGGATGCATGTGGCATGTAGCATGGCGCACGAGGGTAGCATGATTGTTGAGTTTTGACTTCTGAAGAATACATGTTGTTGATCCCCCCTTCGGTGACCATTGTATTTGTTCAGTTGATGAGCCCCTCCCTGGGCTCGCAAGGGGAGTCGGGTGTCATCAAACTGTTTTGTTGGCCCCTGGTTTTCAACAACAGCTGCTCCCGCATGGTACTTCCTCAATTCATTTGAGGATCGCGATCTCGCACGGGACGTCCGCATACTGTGTGCAGGGATCGCGCTCTCGCGTGGTTCCCCGCAAATTGTTCAGACGCCGTGCCCCCAAGACTCGCGAGCCACGCTTTCGCAGTGGTTATCCTAACGATTTACTTGGGAATCGCGCTACCGCTGTAAACTTCCTTCATGATGGGTTAGCGTTTCAGCGATCCGCCCGCTCGACCTGGCCGTCTGGGCTCGCCCGTCCGAACTGCCCGGTAGGCCCGCTCGCCCGAAACGCCCGTCTGGTTCTGCCGCCTGTGCTCCTGCTCCTATACCTCCTCCTGCAAGTCTCTTGCGTGCTCCATCCTTCTCCCTCCCCCTTGTCTCTTCACTCCTCCCCTCCTTCCCAAGTTTTAGGGGCTGCGCCAACTACACGCGGCAGGTGGGGAAGATAGATTCCCAAGCAGGGTACGATCGAAGACAAAGAGGACGGGTACCGAGGGCTTTGAATGTACGTGTTGAACGGCACACGAAACGACAAGAGCAAACAGTCTTACAATGAATGGTGAAATTTCATTCTTGAAGAATAAATATCGTTGATCCCCCACCGGTGCAAGTTGTATTTGTTCCAGTTGAAGTGCATCCCTCGGGGCTCGCACCCTGTTATTGTCAGGGGAAATCTTCCAACTGAAAGTGTGTCCCTGGCCTGGCTACAACAGCAACGGCTCCCGCTTTACAATTCCTCACAATGTATTTCGGAATCGCGCTCTCGCGCGAGGCATGCAGGAATCGCGCTTTAGCGTGGGAGTTCCTCGCAATTGATTCAGACGCCGCGCCCTCGACAGTCAGGAATAACGCTTTCTCTTTGGCCTTTCTCACGATTTATTTGGGACTTCCGCTATCGTTCGATATGTCCCCGCGATTCATGCAGGACTCGCGCTTCAGCAACCCGCCTACTCGATCTGGCCGCCTGGGCCCGCCTTCCCGACCCGCCCGCTAAGGTCTGCCCGCTCAATCTGCCCGTCTGGTTCTGCCAAGTGTTGTCTGCTCTCAGCACCCCTCCTGCTAATTCTTTCGTGCTCCATCCTTCTCCCTCCCGCTTCCATCCGTCCTTACCCTGTTTGTGGGGCTGCAATCCATGCATTTGGCAGGTAAGGAAGATACGCCCCAATGGGGGTACAATCGAAGGCGAGGAGGGCGGGTACCGAGGGTTTGGGACATGCGAGTTGAATGTTGAGGAGTTTTTTAAGTCCCCCAGGACCCCTAGAGAGTCAGAGGACTGCACGCTGTCCTGATGATTCTTTTGGATTGCTTTTGATTTTAGAGGACCCGACAGTGCCCGAAGGTTAACTCAGGATTCATAGGGATTCCGGAGGATCCCTGGGGACTCTCCAATCCTCTAATGAATCTCGTTTTCGCTCGTGACTTCCTCGCGATTTGCCCAGGAACCGCGCTCTCGCTTTCAATGTCTCTGCAACTTACAAGGTGTCGCCTAGACTTCTCGCCCAAGCCTTCCGCACACTTTACTCAGGAGTCGAGCTCTCGCTCGATAATTAGTTCTTCGCAATGTACTCAAGAATCGAGCTGTCTTTCGTTCACTTGTTTTTTTCCGTAATGATTCTTCGCTTGAGACGGTGGTGATGTTGATGATGCTCTTGGTGATATTGAGCCGTGTTGTTGTTGTTGATGTTGGTGATGATTGTGGTGAGGATGGTGATTACTACGATGATGTTTATGGTGATGATGATGACCATGATGATGATGAAACTGATGATGAAAATGATGATGAAAATGATGATGAAAATGATGATGATGATGATGATGATGATGATGATGATGATGATGATTATGATGATGATGATGATGATGATCACGACTATGATGACGAGGATGGTGATGGTGAACATGCGAATGCTGATGTTGTTGATGATTGTGGTGATGTTGAGGATGCTGTTGATGATGGTGATGCTGATGATGACGATGATGTTGATAGTGGTCTTGATGATGATTAGTTCAGAAGAATCGGTAATGATAATGGTAACGCCGATGATGACGACGGTGCATCTGTTGCTGATGCTGACGACGATTATGATTGTGATGGCGAGGTTGGTGATGATGCCGTTGTTGATGCTTGATGCGGATTGCGAGTGTCATTGTATTACTTTGGCGATGATGATGGTGATGGTGTGCTTATGATGGTGGATATGAGGGTGTTGATTCCGGTGGCACGGGTAGGTATGGTGAAGATGTTGATGACGACGATGGTGATGTTTATGACGAGTTCGATGACGATGTCGATGCTGATGATTATGTTGATGATGTTTCTTATAGTGGTACATATGATGATGACGATGATGATGCGTTTGCGGCTGTTGATTATGTTGATGATTGTGATGATGATGACAGCGGTGTGTATGGAGGCGATGCTGAAAATTGCTGTGACTATGCTGGTGATAATTGTGGTGATTCTGATGGTGGTGATTATGACGATGAATGGTATGATGGTGATGGCGACGACAGCGATGATGCTGATGATGTTGGTGATGATGCTGGTGATGATGATGATGATGATGACGACGATGACGAGGACGACGATGATGTTGATGAAGGGTTTTTCGCTACGTGTCCCTCAACGAGGGATCTTTACTAAGGTTCTCTGCGTAAGGATTATTCATACATCCCCCCGCAGAAAAGGAGTCTTCAGCAAGCTTCCCTGATTATGATTTTTTTTCCAGTTGCAGTCAGGATTTTCAAGAAAGGCTTCTTCGTACGGATTACTTTCGATCATTCTCTCAGGAAGGATTGGTCAGCAACGTTTCCTTATTATGGATTCCTTACTCGTACTGTTTTAGTCAGGTTTCTCCAGTGTAAGGGTTCATTTCTAGGTTCTTTTAGTAGCAAGTCGTCAGTAAGATTCCCTCAAGTGGGATTATTTTCTAAGCTTACCTTCGCAACGATTGTTCAGTGAGTGTTCGTTGGTACGGATTATTCAGCAAGGTTCCCTTACGTGGGGCTCTTCATCCTGAATATCGCAGTAAGGGTTCTTCAGTCAGGTTTCTTCAGCAATGGTTCTTTAGTGTGGTGTTCTCAGGAAGGATTCCTCAGCATCGCCCCCTTAGTAGGGATCCTTATGTCAGATTATCTTAGTAAGGGTTATTCAGCAAGGCTCCCTTGGAAAACACGATGGCCCTTTTGCAAGGATTGTTCAGTCAGGTTCTTTTTGAAAGGATTCTTCGTTACTGTGCCCTGAGTGAGTGTCTTTGAGGAAGTATTATGCAGGAAGGTTTTTTTCATTACGGATTTTCATTACGGATTATTTACTAAGGTTTTTTAGTAATGATGCTTCAGTAAGACGCCCCTAAATGGGATTACGTACTGAGGTCTTCTTAGTAAGGCTTTTTCAGCAACGTCCTCTCAGTATACACTCTTGACGAAGCCGTTTTCTCAGTTAGTATCATTGATTCATATTCTTTGACGAGGGTCTCTTTACACAAGGTTCTCTTAGTACAGACTCTTGAGTGATATTCCCGTGGTAAGTATATTTTGCCCAGGCTTTCTTAGTAAGGAATCTGTCGTAAGGGTTTCTCGGTCATGTCCTGACTCTGGTCTCTTAGTAATGACTATGTAGTAAGGGCTCCTCAGAAGGGATTCCTGACTAAAATCCCTTAGTAAGGACGCTTCAGTAAAGGGTGCCTTAGTAGGGACTCCATGAAGCTATCAGTAGATGCCGAGCTTGCGTGGGGACGACCTGGCTTGAAAGGTTTCGGCGCTTGCAGGCGCATTAGCCTCGTTGACGGGATCTGGCAATCGAATCAATTCCCACCGGAGGCCAGTCCGGAGGCTGGTGCGATGCCCCCCCCTCACCCCTGAGGGGGCGTCAGAAACCCGGCGTACCGCCCGTGGGGAACGACGCGGAAGCTCGCCGCATTTGAAGGGGCTCACACAGCCGGCCGTCCTTTGTTGTTGTCGTCGTCGTCAACTGTTGTTGTTGTTGTTGACGAAACCACTCACTGGCGCCGGCCCCAACCCGTCCCCCCCGCCGGCGCAACGCAACGCAACGCACGTTACCCCGTATCCTATAGGAGTCCTATGGGAATCCTACAGGGTCCCCGCGAACCTGATAGGAATCTTATAGAAATTCGACAGGAATCCTACAGGGCCTCTGCGAATCCCATGGGAATCCGATAGAGCCTCTTACGGATCCTATGGCAATCCTACAGGAATCCGATGGGAATCCTATAGGGCTTCTCCGATTTCTGTAGGAATCCCATAGGACTCCTATAGGGCCTCTACGAAACCTATAGGAATCCGATCGGAATCCCTTACTAATTCTATACGGCCTGTACGAATCCTATAGAAATCCGATAACAAACCTATAGGAATCCTAGAGGGCCTCTGCGAATCTGATACGATTCCTATAGGACTCCCATCGGATTCCTATAGGGGTTTTGCGAACCTTCTAGGATTCCTACAAGAATCTGATAGGAACCACAGAGGCACGCCCATAGGAGTCCTATAGGGCCTCTACGAATCCCATAAGAATCCTACATGATGTTTTATAAGTGTCCTACACGGCCTACGCGAATCCTGTTCCAGGAGTCCTATAGGAATCTTACAGGAATCCTAGAGGGCCTCTTACGAATCCTATAGGAATCCTGTAAGAATATCATGGGCATCCTATAGGGCCTCTGCGAATCTTATAAGAAACCTATAAGAGTCCTATAGGAATTACAGGGCCTTTACGAATCCTATAAGAATCCTGCGGGAAGCCTGTAGGGCTCTTACGAATCCTATGTGGGTCATTCTTAGGAATCTTATAGGAATCCCATAGGGCCTCTGGCCTCACATGGAGCTTCTCTGAAGATTAATTTCGGCACACCCCCCTCGAGAATCGTGACCCCGGCCTCAGAGGGAGCTCCTCCGAAGTTTCATCCCGGCACGCCCTTCTCGAGGATCGTGGCCCTGGCCTCACAGAGGGTTTCTCCGAAGCTTCATGTCGGCACACCCCTCAAGGATGATCGTGGCCCTTGCCCCACAGGGAGCTCCACCCACGCCTCATTTCGGCACACCCCTCTCGAGGATCGCGGTCCTGGCCGCACAGGGAGCTCCACCGAAACTTCATTTCGGCGCACCCCTCTCGAGGATCGTCGCCCTGGTCCCACAGGGAGCTCCACCCCTCTCGAGGATCGCGGCCCTGGCCCCACAGGGAGCTCCACCGAAGCATCATTTCGGCACACCCCTCTCGAGGATCGTGGCACAGACCCCACAGGGAGGCCCACCGAAGCTTCATTTCGGCACACCCCTCTCGAGGATCGTGGGCCTGGCCCCACACGGAGCCCCACCGAAACATAATTTCGGCACACGTCTCTCGAGGATCGTGGCCCTGACCCCACTGGGAGCTCTTTTCGTCCCCGTGCCGGCCCAGCTTCTAGCACGCCTCTGCCGTGCAGGAGGCACGGCGGCGGATTTGACTCCCGTGGCTCTGGTGGCCTTACGGCTGACGTGGGCACGCTCCTCTCCCTCTCTTCATTAGTGGTTCAAGCCATTTGGGCATGCGCCTCCCCCCTTCTGGGGCACGCCACTGAGGGACGCCGGGCAACACGCCAGGACCCATGGGGATTTTATAGCATCCCTTAGGTATTCTATAGCATCCCGTAGGGGTTCTATAGCATCTCTTCGGGATTCAATAGCAGCACTTATGGATTATATAGCATCCCCTCAGGGATCTTATAGCATCCGTGAGGGATGTTATAGCACCCCGTGAGGTTTCTCTAGCAACCCTTACGGATTCTATAGCATCCCCTGAATGATTATGTTGCATCCTCTTAGGGATTATTTTGCATCCCTTTAAGGATTATATAACATCCCTTAGGGATTGTATGGCATGCCTTAGGGAATATATAGCATCCCTTAGGGATTCCATCGCATCCCTTAGGGATTCCTTAGCATCCCGCAGGGATTCTATAGCATTCGTTGGGGTTCTATAGCACCCTGTTAGGGATTCTAAAGCATCCCTCAAGGGTTGTGCAGCCTTCCCTTAGGGATCAAAAACGTCCCTTACTAATTCTGTAACATGCCCAAAGGTTTCGGCTCGGGGGAGCGCACATACTTTCAGCTCGTGGGAATGCGTCGGCTTTCTTAAGGATCCCGAAGGATTCCAGAGGATTTTCCAACAGCTTCCTGTGGTTTCTGTTGCCAACCATATGTTGTGCTGCGTTGCGTTGCGTTGCGTTGCCGGGAGGGGGGGTCTGGGTCCACCTTTGAGATGTTTCGCCACAAGGAGCGAAACAGCGAGCTGGTGGACCCTCACCGGGTCCACCAGCCAGTTGTTTTGCTTTGTTGTTGTTGGCTCGTCCTATGCGTGCTCTTATCCCTTGCGTCCCTTCGTCGACGCTGGCGCCACTGCTGCTGCTCCCTTTTGCCAAGGCCGACCGCTTCAAGAAGATGAACCAGAGCTGGCGCAAGCCGGTCGGCATCGACGGCCGTGTGCGCAGGAGCGCATTTATTGGCCCGAGTGTCTCTTAGTCCTCCTAGTGGTGGTGATGGAGAGGAGGGACTAGCGGTCGAAACCATATGCTTACCTGATTCCCCAAACAGCTTGCTGAACGGGGTTTTGATGTGATAGAAGCTAGTTCTGGCCAGGGGAGGCCAAAGCAGAGACGTCCTCAAACATTGTGTGGTCTGGGACGTTTCGCGATATCTGACCAACTCTCGTTCCCGAGTTGGCTAGGAATGGGCGTTTCGTTTCGTTTGAGACGTCCTCGAACATCGGAGCTCCGAAATTTCGCGCGCGAGATGGTCTGGCGCGTTTCGTTTGAGACATCCTCACAACTCTGAGCCTCTAGCCTCCGCGCGAGATGGTCTGGCGCGTCTCGCCTGAGACATCCGCGTAACTTTAGGCTCCGAGATGCCGCGCGAGAGGTGGTCCGGCGCGTTTCGCTTGAGACATCCTCGCAACTAATCTCCGAGCTGCCGCGCGCGAGGCGGTTCAGCCCGTTTCGCCTGAGACATCCTCACGCCCGGGCTCCGAGATGCCGCCCGCGAGTGGCCCAGCTCCTTTCGCCTGAAACATCCTCGTAACTTTGGGCTCCGAGATGCCGCGCGAGATGTGGTCTGGCCCAGTTCGTTTGAGACATCCTGGCAACGCTGGGCTCCGCGCCCGATGTGGTTCGGACTGCCGCGTCTCGCCTGAGACAACTTAGCGTTGTTGGGCTCCGACATGCTGCTTGCGGGGTGGTCTTGCGCGTTTCGCCTGACATCCTCGAATCTCTGGGCTCCGAGATGGAGGAGGGAGGAGGGTTCAGACCCAAACGAACCGTTTGGTCACATTTCTATTGTCGAATTGTGCTCTGGGAGGTGTCTGGGCTTCGCCTGAGACATCCTCGCAGCTCTGAGCTCCCAGACGTCTCGCGCGAGGTGGTCCAGCCCCTTTCGCCTGAGACATTCTCGCAAGTCTGGACTGTGAGATGCCGCGCGCGAGGTGGTTCGGCCCGTTTCGCAGCAGACATCCTCACAATTCTGGACTCCAAGACGCCGCAGGCGAGGTGGTCTGGCCCGTTTCGCCTCAGACGTCCGACATGCTGCTTGCGGTGTGGTCTGGCGCGTTTTGCCTGAGACATCCTCGAAACTCTGGGCTCCGAGAGGGAGGAGGAGGGAGAAGGGGTCAGACCCAAACGAACCAGGGAGGTGTCTGGGCTTCGCCTGAGATATCCTCGCAGCTCTGAGCTCCCAGATGTCGCGCGCGCGAGGTGGTCCAGCCCGCTTCGCCTGAGACATCCTCGCATCCTCGCAATTCTAGGCTGCGCAATGCCGCGCGCGAGGTGGTCCAGCCCGTTTCGCTTGAGACATCTTCGAAACTCTGTTCTCCGAGATGCCGCGCGAGAAAGGTGGTCTGGCGCATTTTGCCTGAGACATTCTCGCAACTCTGTTGTTCGAGATGTCGCGCGAGAGTCCGTGGTGTGGTCCGTGTAGCCTGAGGCATTATTGCAACTGTGCTCCGAGATGCATGCCGTGCGCGAGGTCGTCTGGCCCCGTTCCGCCGCAGACATTTTTGCAATGTTGGGCCTATAAGACGCCGCGCGAAAGGTGGTCCAGCCCGTTTCGTCTGAGACAATCTCGCATCTCTAGGCTCCGACGTGCTGCTCGCGGGGTGGTCCGGCGCGTTTCGCTTGCGACATCATTACAACTCTGGGCGCCGAGATGCTTCGCGCGAGGTTAAAGCAGTGGCGGGGCGTCTTGTCGCCTGTAGGCCCGCCGAAGAATGCTCTAGTAACCTCCTATTCTCTGCACGAGATGTTGTTAGGACATTTCTTGTTGATATCGCTCTCTTTTAACACATCGGCTTGCTGTTCTAAGATCACTGTTTATGTTCTTAGAACACTCTCGTGATCTGAATCGATCTTGTGGTAGGCATATTCGCCTGAGACATCCTCGAAACTCGGGGCTCCGAGAGGGAAGTGGGAGGAGGGAGGGGTCAGACCCAAACGAGCCAATGCATTACCCTTCTGCTGTCAAGTTGTGCCCTGGGAGGGGTCTGGACGCCCCAGGGCCGACGTAGGAGGTAGCCAGGGCTGAGGCGCGAGCGCAATGTCCTGGTAAATCCCCTGGTGTTCTCATTGTGGGGCCCTGCTTGAGCAAATCGTGGAGATGCCTCGGGCGAGAGCGCGCTGGGCAGGGAGGAGGCAGGACGGGGCGGGAGAAACAGAGGAGGAAACAGCAAGAAAGGACAGGTGGGACGGGACCAGGCCCAACCTAGATGTTGGAGGGCATCCATGGCGAGGATGCCTCCTGGAAGCGGCATCGAGAGCTCGAAGGCATTCCTGGCATGGCGTTGGAAGCGGGAAAGACGAGGGCCGAGGAGGAGACGGATGAGGATGAGGAGAAACATGACGGGGAGGATGAGGAGGAGGGTGAAAAGGAGGACGAGGAGGAAGAGTAAGGAGGAGGAAGAGGAGGAGGAACAGGAGGAGGAGGAGGGGGAGGAGGAAAGCGAGGAGGAGACGAGGAGGAGGAGAAACAGGAGCAGGAGGAGGAGGAGAGGAGGAGGAGGAGGAGGAGGAGGAGGAGGAGGAGGAGGAAGAGGAACACTGCGGAGAGGATGAGAAGGACGCGGAACACGAGGAGGCGACAATAAAAGGAGAAATGCGATGAAGAGGTGCCGGATGAGGAGCAACACGTCGAGGAGAAATCGAACAAGGTGGATGAGGAGTATTCGTATGAGGAGGGGGAAGGAAGGAGGAGTGATATGAGGAGATCTAGGAGGGGAGGAGGAGGAGGAGGAGGAGGAGGAGGAGGAGGAGGAGGAGGAGGAGGAGGAGGAGGAGGAGGAGGAGGAGGAGGAGGAGGAGAGGAGGAGGAGGAGGAGGGGAGGAGGAGGAGGAGGAGGAGGAGGAGGAGGAGGAGGAGGAGGAGGAGGGAGGAGGAGGGGGGGGGAGGGGGAGGGGAGGGGGAGGGGGATGGAGGAAGGGGAGGGAGGATGCCCCGGAAGATCTGGATGAGGGAGTGACGAGGAGGAGGTCGTGGAGGAGGAGGAGGAGGAGGAGGAGGAGGAGGAGGAGGAGCAGGAGCAGGAGCAGGAGCAGGAGCAGGAGCAGGAGCAGGAGCAGGAGCGGGAGGAATAGAGGATGTGGCTGATGAGGAGCAGGTGTGGTTGAAGGGGGGAGGGCGAGGGCGAGAAGGGTAATGACGTGGATGCGGAGGGGGAGGAGGACGATCACGATGGCGAAAGCCCGACGACGACGACGACGCCGAATGGGCCATACGGGCCAGGAGCAGGAGGACGCGTGAACACGCGTCCTCCTGCTCCTGGCCATTTGTTTTTCAGGCCTCCACTGGCTTCCGAGACGGTTTGGGGATGCCTCGCTACCTCTAGCGGACCCGGGTGACCTCTGGAGGGGATGGATGGGGAGGAAAAGGTACGAGGGACGTGGGAGGAGTTGCAGAGGCGGGGAAGGGGTATGAGGGGAGCGTGGCGGAGGCGGGGAGAGGGGGGTGGGGCAGGGGAAGAGAGAGAAAATCCTCCACCTTCTCGCTCTGGCTGCACTTTTCGCTGCTTTCTCTCCTCCCCATTCTTGTCGTCGCCCCGCTCGTCGTCCCCTCGGCCTGCCCCTCTGCGTGCTTTCCTATGCCGCATGGCGACGCGCTGCCACACCTATGCCCGCCGCTATCCTCGGGGGGTGCATGAGCAGGAACAGGTGGCGTCCAGCAGATCGGAAATCCGAAGGGCAGCGCCAGTGTGTCCCAGAGACAAAGGAGCGCATGTTGTTTGAGCTGCTTTGAAATGATGAGCGAGTCGCTCGGCACGCGGTGAACGAAGGCGCGGCCTCCGTCAAACCAACCTCAAATTGTGCGGACAGGGGGCGCAGCCGTCGAAGTCTCGGACGTCGCCCCCTTTCGCCCCCGCTTTTTAGGAAGGCGAGAGGGCTCCTAAAAAGTCCCCCCTGTCCTTCAGAGTATGAGGGGGCACTGGGCCCCTTCGAATGATAACAATATGGCATACACATAAACTTTCCAAGGTCCACGCTGACCTGCGAAAGCGCCTGTTCAGTTTGGTGCGACTTCGCAGAAGGCTGTCCCCCGCGCTCCCCAGCCGACCAACATCCGTCAGAACGGATCCTATACACCTCCCAGGGCACACTTCGGGCAGTCGCCCAGCCTCTGCGACGCCTCAAGAACAGCCCAGGTCGCCTCCGAAGTGGCGCCGCCGTCGTCGTCGTCCTCTCCGTCGTCGACAACAGGCGCGCCGCCGAGCCTCGCTGCGCCGAGCTGGAGGCCCTGACGTCCGATGGCAGACCTGATGTGAACGTCTGCGCCTTGCCTGCAGCGCAGCAGTGCTCGGCGAGGGATGCGCGAGCGAGGGCCCCCTTCTCCCCCACTCCGCCTCCTGCTCTTCCCGCCCCCTCGCCGCGGTCCGCGGTCCCCCCCTCCGCGCTGCGCGCACCGATTCGGGCCGCCTTGCGCCCCGCAGGATGTTCAGGGCTTGCCTCGGGCATGCCTCGGCCTGCCGCCCAGCCTTTGCGACGCCTCCAGATCAGCCCGGATAGCCTCAGCCTGTGAAGTGACGTCGCCGTCGTCGTCTTCGACGCCGTCGTCGTCCCCAAGCGCGCCGCCTGGCCTCGCCCGGCGCGGAGATAGTTGTGCCAAAGAGCGCCCCGCAGGAAGTTCAAGGGTGCGCCGGGCGGCCCGAACGGGGAGCGGGAGCCCGCGCGGGTTGGCTACTCTAGGCCTTCCAGATGGGGTCCGAGTAGATGGGGTAGGAGGATCGCGCCCCACCGCCGATGCATCGACGGTGCGGCTAGATGTGGAGACCGTGTGTCCCCACGCCGACGGCGCCGATGCGTCGCCGACTTCGGTGATGCACTGGCGATGCGGTGCGATCCTCCGACCCCACCTGCTCGGACCTGATCTAGGAGGCCTCCAGCTGCGCGTTGGAGTGACTCACCCCTCGCTGGAGTGGCCCTCGGTGCGAGGCGTTCGGGGAGCGCTGCGAGGCTAGGCCCCAGCACGCAGGCCTCCTACCGTCGCACGCACTACGCGGCTTGTAAGAAGATGAGGAGGAGGAGGAGGAGGAGGAGGAGGAGGAGGAGGAGGAGGAGGAGGAGGAGGACAGGAGGAGGAGGAGGAGGAGGAGGAGGAGGAGGAGGAGGAGGAGGAGGACGACAGGAGGAGGAGGAGGAGGAGGAGGAGGAGGAGGAGGAGGAGGAGGACGAGGACGAGGACGAGGACGGATGACGAGGACGAGGAGGAGTAGGAGGAGGAGGACGAGGAGGAGGAGAAGGAGGAGGAGGAGGAGGAGGAGGAGGAGGAGGAGGAGCCGCTGCGGCCGCCAGCCCGTTCGCCCCAGCATTCCGCAGTGTCCCTAAGAGAGAGCTGCGGGGTGGGCCCGAGCGGGAGCCTGTGTGGCGTAGGGTTCGGGGGCGGCCAGGAGGGGGGTGATGACTAGGGGGGGGGGATCTCATGGCGGGGGCCTTGAGATCTTCCCAGATGTCATGGCTCCTCCTCTCACCTCGACACGTCTCCTGCCCCCCCCCCCAGGCTGCACACATGACTCGGACCACGATTTGCGACCCCTCCTCTTGGACGCCCCCCTCTTGAACGCCCCCGAGGGATCACTCCTGCGCAGGGAGGAGGAAGAGGGAGGAGGAGGAGGAGGAGGAGGAGGAGGAGGAGGAGGAGGAGGAGGGAGAAGGGGGAGGGAGGAGGGAGGAGGAGGAGGAGGAGGAGGAGGGGGGAGGGAGAAGGAGGAGGAGGATGAGGGGGAGGAGGAGGGGGGATCACTCCTAGTCAGGGTCGCTCTTGCGCGTGGCCGAGCGGTGCCCGGCCCCACGGAGCTTCTCCGAGGTCGCGGCGGCAGCGTCGGGAGGGGGGGGGCCCCAGGGAGCAGCGCCGGCGCGGGCCCACCTGCGGGGCGGCGCGCGCAGGAGGAGGAGGAGGAGGAGGAGGAGGAGGAGGAGGAGGAGGAGGAGGAGGAGGAGGAGGAGGAGGGGGAGGAGGGAGGAGGAGGACGAGGAGGAGGACGAGGAGGAGGAGGAGGAGGAGGAGGAGGAGGAGGAGGAGGAGGAGGAGGAGGAGGAGGGGGAGGAGGGGAGGAGGAGGGAGGGGGAGGAGGAGGGAGGAGGGAGGAGGAGGAGGAGGAGGAGGAGGGAGGAGGGAGGAGGGAGGAGGGAGGAGGAGGACGAGGTCGAGGACGAGGACGGGGAGGAGGACGAGGACGAGGACGAGGACGAAGACGAGGAGGAGGAGGAGGAGGAGGAGGAGGCGGAGGCGGAGGACGAGGACAGGAAGCCCCAGGCTCTATGAGCGCATGCTGTATACCTGGCGTCTGGCGCGACATTGCCCGGGAGGCGTGCCGTGCCCCCCCCCCCCCCCGAACCGCTGGCCGGGCGCCCGGGTCCTGGACCCCGAGCGTCGGACGAACCTCGGGCGTCTCCCCTCGCCCATCCCGCCCCTCGGGGTCAGCAATAGGGGGGGGGATAGGCGTAGGGGGGGATGCTTCGACCCCCAATCGCCCATTGATCGCCGATGGGGGCCCGATAGCCCCAACCTGCCCAGGAAGGTGCGGATTCACTACCAGAGGCCCATGACCTTCTTGAGCCATCTTGGAGCTTCGGGAAGCCGAAACTGCGAGAACTCCAAACTCCTTCGACAACCTTTGGTGACATCGACAATGTTGGCCTCTTGGGGCTCTCTCGGGAGGCCTCTTGGAGCGCTCTTGGAGCCTCTTGGGACCCTCTTGGGCCGTCTTGGAACCATCTTAGGGCGTTTTGGAGCACTCCTGGCCTCGGCAAAATGAACGAATATGGCCTAACTTGCGAGGGTGTATCGCCACGTGGACGTGAACATCTAATATTTTACAAAGGTATGTTGCCTCAGGGACGCGCGAATTGAGCAATTTGCAATGGTTTGTGTCCTCGGGGACGCGAGTATTGTATAATTTGCAAGTGATTCTGGTTTCGGGGACGCGACCATTGAGCAATTTGCGTGGGTTTGTGGCCTCGGGAACGCGCACATTGCATAATTTACTACCGATTCTGGCTTCGGGGGCGCGAACATTACGTAGTTTTCGAGGGTCTGCTGCATCGGGGACGCAAGACTTTCTGTTAATTTCTGATAGTTTGTTGCCTCGAGGGCGCAAGAATTGTATAATTTGCGAGGGTGGACGGCCTCGGGGATTTCGGAGACGCGAATCCCGCATGATTTGCAAAGGATCGTGGCCTCGGGGGCGCAATTGTGGCGTAATTTACAAAGATCGTGACCCCGGGGGCGCTCACACGGCGTATTTTACAAGGGATCGTGGCTTCGTGGGCGCAGATGCGGGGCAATTTGCTAGGGATCGTGGCCTCGGGGACGCGCGTGCAGTGTTACCTACGAGGTGTTATTGCGTCGGGAGCGCAAATCGCGCGTATTCTTGCGTGCCCCACGGCCCCGCAGGAATTCAGACAACGCGATTCGGGGAGGTTGGCCGGGCCCTATTTGGCTCCCCCCCCCCTCGCGCGGACTTCAACAGTGTACAGTCAACAGTGTACAGTAGGAAGCAGAAAGCAGGACTAATATTGGCCACTGGAAACTGCAACTGGCGCAGGGAGCAGCAAGCCGACCCTCGCAGCCTGATGGCCCCACAAGAGGGCCGGCGGATTCTGCAAGGTTTTCGTTCTGTCGTGATGCTCATGACACTTGTCGTTGCTGCATTCAACAGTCTGCAATCGCCTTCTATGAGGTAATGTTCTATCATTCCCAAATCAGAGCTTGCCTCTGTAGGGGTCCTGACGGATTCATATAGTTAGGTGAGGTGTGCCGCCGATTTCGGCGGCAGGCCCGGGTGCCCGGGTGACCGGGAGCCCAGGGGTGCCCGGGTGCCCAGGTGCCCAGGTGCCCTGTGGCCCAATAGCCCTAGCCTTGTAGCCCTATAGCCCCATAGCCCGAATCGCCCTATGCCCCATATAACACAACATACTTATAGCCCCCCCTATAGCCTGATAGCCTTATCGCCCTATAGCCCTATAGCCCTAAAGTCCTATAGCCCTAATCGCCATATGCCCCAGATAGCACAATAGCCCCATAGCTTTCTTGCCTTGTGGCCTTATAGCCCCAGAGCCCCATAGCCCTAGAACAAGTCTGTATGGTTGTTTTCGCCGGTATCACGCTCTTCTCGAGTATGTCCTGTTCTGTCCTCGGTGGGCCTGCGTGCCTCGAAGACCGAGAAGGCGGTAAAGCGAAGCCCATACAACAGCCAATGGATTTCGACGATTTGGGCCTCATGGGCCGCTCTCCGGGGCCTCCCGGGCGGCCACAGAGGCGCCCAATGAGTGCTCCAGGACGGCCCTCGGGGCCATCTTGGGCCGTATTGGACGTGCGTGCCCCTAACTCACCGCCCACCAAACCACCCCAACCCAACCCGAAGGCCCCAATTTGCCCTCCATTTCCAGTTGGGGGTGGTCGGGGAACGTTGAGAAAAGACACATGAAGCTCGTACCCCCCCAACCCGAAATTCGGGTCTTCGGGTTGGGTTTGGGTGGTTTGGTAGGTAGTCACTAACAGCGTGCTCTTGGCTTCTTGGAGCACTCGCGCGGAGATCCCCCGGTAGTGCCCAGGAACGCTCCCGCACAGGGTACGCATCGCTGTGGCCCTCCCCTTCCCACCCACCCTGCCCTGCCCCGCGGGAAGTGAGGAGGCCACCAACTGGACCAGGTAAAGCCCCAGGGGCGCGAACACGATCTTGCCTCGCGTGTCGAGGTCCGGGCCAGAGCGGCTGCCCTTCTCCAAGACAGGGCGTGCGGGCGCGAAGATCATCGGGCATCGCGGGGCGCGATGCGCGCAGTCAGGCGACCTAGGGACTGGAAGCCTGCCCAGGGTCAACCCAGATGCCCAGCATCGGCTACGGCTCCGACAAGAAGACGAAGTACCGTCTGAGGAACGGCTTCTACAAGTTCCGGGTGCAGAACCTCTCTGATTTGGACAGCGGGCGACGGGAGCAGGGCGGGTGACGAGAAGGATGAGGCGGAGGAGGAGGACTCTTGGGGGCTCTGAGAAGGTTTGGAGGAGGAGGAGGAGTTGGCGATTCCGCCATCCCCGCCTCCTCCCTCCTCCCCGCCCCCGCCGTCCTCTTCCCTCTCCTCTCATGCCGCTGTTCCTGCTGCTCATCCCACTGCTCATCCTGCTGCTCCTTGCGGCTGTTGCTGCTCGTTTCAGGGTCCGCAGATTGCAGCAGCACGCCGCCACCATTCGGGGCACACGATGGCTATGGGCAGGCGTTGCGGGGCTGAGCAGCTGCCTTCTCTCGGTCTTGGACTCCTCCGTTTCCCCATGCTGGACGGGGCCTCGAGGTCTCCTCATGGCGCCAACATCGCAGAGCGGATTTCGTTCGGAAAACAGTAGCAAGGATGGGCCCGGAGTGTCCTGGAGAATTTCGTTTCGGATTTCGAAGTGAATTTCGTGCGGATTTCTTGTGGCCAGGAATGACGACTACAAAGACTCCACGTCAATTTCACGTCGTTATTCGCTCGCCGTTTCGGGGCTGTGGATCAACGACAATCCGCGCAAAAATCCGCTGCGGCACGTCTGCAAGGTCGGTGCAGTGAGGTCTCTGGAGGTCCTCGCCCCCCCCTCTCTTGGACGCGCCCCTCTGAGACGCCCCCGATCCTGCGGACGATGGCCTTCAACACGTTTCAAGAGGAGCTGGAAACTCCTGGGTGGCCTGGCGGGTCTGGCCCGGCCGGTCTTGGAAGGTGGTCAGAAGCATTCGAGAGGAAGCGGTGCGGGGAGGGGGCTCGTCATCGACCAGAAGATCCTCGATGCGCCTCGATGAGATCGTCATGCAGTCTTTTGCGGTTGCGTCTTCCTGCTCGACCTCCCTCCGCATTCGGTCGGAGGGCCACGGGGAGCCTGAGCGAGGTACCCCGCCTCCCCCCTCCCTCCCTCCCATCCACCCGTGCCCAGGAGATGCTGCTCATGCACAACGAGAAATACGCCGTTGAGATCGCACACAACATCGGCGCAAAGAAGAGGACGGAACTTGCTCAGTGAAATGCACGTCTGGCACACGAGGAGGATGCAATTTACAAGTTCGCTAGGAAAAGTATCCCGTGGAGTGCATACAGCAGCGGTGCAAAGCAGAGGATGGGTTGTCTGGAATACGTCACGATTGGGTGCGTTCCAGGCGCCCTCTCATCGCTGTGCCGGGCCGACATCGAAAGAGCATCCCCAGGAAGGAGATCGTGGAGCGCGCCGACCAGCTCCGCCTGTTCGTCACCAACAGGCGAGCGGCGTGGTCAAAGGGTGTCCACCACGCGCACCCTCAGTGTGGGAAAAAGTAGCTTCTTATGCTCCGTTGGACTCCCAGGCTCCAGTCTACTTCAGGTACCTTCCAATTTCAAGAGCTGGTCTGAGGGGGCTGGCGCGGCCCAACCCATCTTTTCAGTCCCTTCCCGCCTCGCTCGGGGACGCGCCAGCATGGATCACAAGGCGCGTGGAGCAGCGACGCGCTCCGTCGCCAAACCAGCCCGCACCAGCTTCCTGCTGCGGGGGAGGCTCTCCCCGATCCGTGGGCCCGGCGCCCACGCGCCAGACCCACGGGGGCCCCCAGCCCGTGCCAGCGTGCGCCCGGTCCGTGCGCCTCTCCCCGCCTCCCCGAGCGACTGGCGCGCCGTGCGCGCAGGCCGCGCGGGTGCTCTCCCCGATCCGGGGATCCGGCGCCCATGCGCCAGACCCACGGGGCCCCCAGTCCGTGCCAGCGCGCGTGCCCGAGCCGCGCGCCTCTCCGGGCGCACTGTGCGCGCAGGCCGCCCGCGCGAGGTCGCGCCGTGAGCGCCCCCTGGTGGACTCTCGCACGCACGCGCGCACACACGCGCGCGCGCACGCGCGCGCGCACGCGCGCGCACGCGCGCACGCACACGCGCACGCACGCACACGATCACGCGCACGCGCACGCACACGCTCACGCACACCGCGCCGAGCGCGCTGCGCCGGCGCCCCGCGGAGGCTATCGCGGAAGGTCGCCGCGCCGTCGCGCGCAAGGCTCCACCAAAGGCCCCGCACGCTTCGTGGCTTGACAGGGAGCTTCGTCGAAGGCCATGGCGCCAACATCGCAGAGCGGACTTCGTTCGGAGAATGGTAAGATGGGCCTGGACTGTCCTGGAGAATTTCGTTCTGGACTTCGACGTGCATTTCGTGCGGATGTTTTTGGCCAGGAACGAAGGCTACTACAAAACATCCACGTAACATTCACAGTCTTTTTTCACTCACCGTTTCCGAATTCTGCGATGACAGGAATTCATGCAAAAATCCGATGCAGCACGTTTGCAAGGTCGGTGCAATGACCAGTGGCTGCGTTCGCGTGCGTCCACCGCGCCCATGTCGACATCTCCCATGCCGCAAGCAAGCCTCCCCGGAGGTCCCTGCCCCTGGTCGGGGGGGGGTTGCCATCGCGTGGGCGGTGTCTGGGGGTCCCTGGACCCAGAGATCGGATGCTCGCTTCTGAATCCTTCCCACAGGCCCACCAGTTGGAGCCGCTCGATTCTGGTTTGACTCAAGGTCAAATCTAGTTCGACTCGAGTTCGATTCTAGGTCGACTCGAGTCGACGGGCGTTCGATGCAGCATCGACGCATGAGTGGAGCTGGTGGCGCCTGGAAGGTCCCGCATACGAGCACCTAGCGATCCACGCAGCCAGAGCTCACACATCCTTTTTTTGCACATCGCCTTGACATGTTGCGTAAGACGCTTTGGAGGTCTGCGAGACTCTTTTTCCTGTCATCCCCCCCACAGGTTCTCCAGGCTCCGCACCGAGGAGAACGAGTGAGCGGACTGCCCCCCCGGGCAGCGCTGGGAGCCGCCTCGAGGACCGCGCTTGGCCCGAGCCTGAAATGGCACCGGAGCTCGCAGACGAGGAGGAGGAGGAGGAGGAGCCGGAGGAGCCGGAGGAGGAGGAGGAGGCGGACGACGACGACGACTGAGGTTCGACGACTAAGGTTCGACCACTGAGGTTTTCGGGCGTTTCTGGCCCCCTGTCACGACCGGGAACTTCCGCGGCTCGCCAGGGACCCCCCGACAAGACCGGGGAGGGTGGCCAGAGGAGGACAGAAATGGGAACAGGGGAGGGGGATTGGCAGGGGGCTTCCGTGGCAGCCAAGTCGGCCTCTCCATTCTTTGGGGCAGCCACCTTGCGCTCCGCCGGCCACGTTTGATCTGCGGCTGCCACCCTCCCGACGGCCGTGCCGTCTGAGCTCAGGGAGGTACGAGTTCAGGGTCGGAGGGACCTCTCATTGCTGACGCCTCTGCCTCGCGCAGGGGAGAGAGCAAACGTTGCTATTCAGGGCTCGAGCGAAGCTGTGTTTTCGCGATCTCGTGGGCTGTTATCCTTTTGGTTTTTGGTACCGCAGCAGAGGTGGAACAAAGACAGAGCGAGGGAAAGCGAATGCAAGGAGCAGGGGAAGCACTATCTAGATCGAGCCCTGTTGCCGTGTGACCGATGCAGAAAAATGGATTTGCCTTCACCGCCATTCGCGCGCAAGCTTCCCGCGTAAGGTGGCGCGTAAGCGTCCTCGTTCCCCGCGCAGTGAGCAGCGCTGGCGGCTTGCCTGAGCCGCTGCGGAAGGTCGCCATGCCATCTCGCGTGAGACTCGTCTCTACTTCGTTGCTCCTGTTGCCACTCTGGCTCGTGCCGTTCCAGCGCCCGCGTCCCCAGCTCCACGACTCCGCTCTGGATCTATGTCGGGTCCGCCGCAGCAGGGCGCGGCATGGCTTCCACTGGGGAGTTCGAACGTTTAATCGAGGAGAACAACATGCGTTTGAAGGAAGCACGTGAAGCAGGAAACCAAGAGCAAGTCTCGTACTTCGAGCGGAGAGGCCATGATATTGTCGAGAATGAGATCAACAGGTTCAGGCAGGAACGAGCTCGTTTTGAAGCCTTCCTCCAGGAGCAACGGGCCTTTGGCGATCGCATGCGGGCTGACTCTGAACGGCGTAGCCGGCTGTAGAAAATGGTAAAACTGCAACAGATTGCAGCCATCAGTAACGCGCTTCTCCGCTCTAAACTCTAAGCGTTAAGCAGAGCCTCGCCTGGGCAGCGAGCAGGCACTTCTCGCGCGTGCCCGCAGCGGGGTTGCCCATCGACGTTGGCGCGTGCTACATCGGTAATCAGAACACGCAATCGGTTCGTTCAGTGCATTGAGGGATCTCTCACTGGGGAGGTATCCTTGACACTGTCTGACACATTGTACATAGCGTGGTTCTGATCGAATCGGAGCGTGTGCCAACATTAAGAAACAATGGTATTTGACATCTTGCAGGTCGACAACACATCCAGCCCGAAAGGCGTTTAAACATGCTCTTAGCGTGTCTAGGTCAGGAGGGCGAGTTTCGACGCGTTGTAGGGGGAGAGGCATACTGTAAAAACCATCCCCGGAAAAAAAAACTAAGGATGAGGTTGAACGAGTTGCCCCCCTAAACCAAACACGGGACGCCAGGGTTGTTGGGATGGGAGGTTCGAATATTGGTGGCAGGTCATAGCGACATTGTAAGTTCACGCGTGTGCAGCGAACAGCACGCGCCAACACCACAGGGCGAGGGTTCTGACAACACAAACGATTGACGCAAACATGACGCGATACATTGAAGCCACTGAGCGCACAACGCGCAGTATGCATAGCGCACATGGTGTATGTCGCATATGCATTTCTTGTTTCAGTTATTGGGGACATGTTGACGCTTCGCGTATCCCCACATGTTGCGCCTCTTCTTCCTGCCGAATTTGTCCTGAGCAGTGTCTGCCCTTGCCGGTCCGGTCGGCTGTTGTTATTAGGACAGTCGGTCACTCTTGGTTTGCTGCCCTGTTCTGCATGTTGCACGTGTGGGGGTTGGCGCCCTCTTGGCGGCTTCCTCCATTCGTGGCCTGGCCTCCCTAATTATCTGGCATTGCGCCCCATTGCCTTCTGACACGCCCTCTGGACTTTTCCTTGCGGGCCGCCGAACAAAAAAAAATATCCCCACCAGTATTCGCCTCGTTCGTGGCCTGGACGTTGCCTTTGCCGCCTCACCTTTGTCTGGTGGCCGCTAACCAAACAAAGTATCCCCACCAGTCAGCCTCTCTGCTGCAGCGGCTGTCCACGCTTTGCAGTCCAATTCACCTCTGGCCGCTTGCAGACCCTGGCCGTCAGTTATCCTGGCAGTCAGCCGCGCGCCTGCAGCTCGTTGCACGTTTGCAGACCCTGGCAGTCTTGCAGCTCTACCCCCTCTTCGGCTACCTCCTGGTCCCGTTTCGAGTTGATGTGGTAGGCCTGCTTTTGCTAGGTAAATTAGGCCCTCGCGCGGCCCGCTCGGACCTTGACTCCCCGTCGGGGCGCTCGCCTTTGGCTGGCAACAGAAAAAAAACCCACCAGTCCGTCCACCAATGGTGCCCAGACGAATTGCCCTGATCGCTGTAGTAGGGAAGTGTGCAGAGGCAAAAGACAAAAGAAGACGGTTTATCTGAATAGGGGGTTGGAGGAGGACTTGGAGAAGGTAGGGGAGAATGACGCGGGGGAGGAAAACCAGGAGGATGGAGAGGAGGAGGCGGAGGAGGCGGAGGAGGAAGGAGGGAGGGGGAAGAATAGGCGGATAACTACGGCAGAGGAGGAAGAATATGAGGCGACGGGCGAACAAAAGGGGCAGAGGCATGGGTGGCTCTCGGAGTCTCTTCCGATTTCCTTTGGAGCTTCCCTGGGGGTACCTTGGAACGTCGTGAGGTCCTCTTGGCGGCCTCTGGGGTCTTTTTGGGGCGTCTTGGGTGTTTCGGAGGAGCCTCTTGGCACCTTCCGGGGGTTTCCCAGCACCGCCGCCGTAGTCTGGGCGCCTTCGAAATTGAGCGGTGCCACTCCCAGCACTGAACATCCCGCAAAGCCTCCAACGACCCCCGGATACCATGGGAAATCGTGTCTTCCTTTTGCGCGCGCGCGAATTTTTTTGGTGGCCGAAATCGTCGTCGCAAGGTCGTCGTCATCATGATCGTCGTCACGTGCATCATCATCATCGTCGCCGCCGTCATCGTCGACGACGTCGCCGCCGTCGTCCTCGTTGTCGCTGTCAGCGTCGTTGTCGTCGCCGTCGTCGCCGTCGTCGTCGTTGTCGGCGTCATCCGCGTCATCGTCGTCATCTGCATCCTCGTCATCGTCTTTGTCATTGTTTGCGTGGTCGTCGTCCTCGCCGTCCGCGTCGTTGTCGTCGTCCCCGTCTTTCCCTCGTCGTCGTTGTCATCATCGTCTCTTTCGTCACCTTCGTACTCGTCGTCGTCATCGTTGTCGTCATAGTCAACGTCATCATCGGCGTCACCATAGCACTCATCATCGTCGACATCGCCGACATCGTCGTCATCGCCATCGTCGACATCGTCGACATCGTCGTCATCAATATTGTCGAGATCGTCGTCGTCATCTCCGTCATCACTGTCATCATCATTATCACCACCAGCAACACCATCATCATCATCATCATCATCATCATCATCATCATCATCATCATTATTGTCGTTGTCGGCGGCGGCGCCTGCGGCGTTAATTCAGCGGTACTGGGTGGCAGGAAGGTTAGAGGATGACAGTCGCATCATCAGTTGACAATTCCAACAATCCGCCAGCAACATCGATGGCGATAATGTTTCAAACAAATGTTGGCACATCTTGAGACATATTGAACGCCTGCATGCGTAAATGTTGATTAAGTTTGACATGCGCCATCATTTGCCAACATTCACCACTATTACCAATGCGCATCAAGATTTAGCTTGATTTCCCAAGGCAGTTACCCATAAAACTATCTCAACATTTCCCAACCTTGTTTAACTCATTGAGAGGGCGGCCCGATGGATGTCCGGGGGATTGTTCGGACCCCCCCCCTCCCTTTCCCCAGTCCGTTGTCGGGAAGCTTCCCCCCCCTTCCCGGTCCGCCGTGGGGACCCCACCACCCATTTTCCTTCTTTCCCCGTCCGTCGTCGACGACACCCTCTGGACCCTCCCCCCTTTCCCTTCTTTTGGAATTCGAACCTCCCTCCCTCCTCCCTTTTCGCCACGCCGCCCACTGGCTCAACCAGAACCCAACCCGTATCACCCCAAACCCTAATCTTTAAGCCCTACCCTAAACCGTAACCCGGTCACTACACACTACTCACTACGCACCACTCACTACTCATTAACCATTACACACTGTTCAATAAATGACGCACTAGTCACAACTCACTTCTCGCTCACTGTTCACTACTCATTGCTCACAACTCGGAACACTCCTACTAAATACTCGTACGCCCTACTCACGAGCCACCACCTTCTATTTACAACTCGCAACTCATTACTGACTAGTCGCACACCGGTACTCACTACTCGCAACTCACTACTCACAACTTACTAGTCACTACGCACTCTTCACCACCTCCTACTCCCTACTATTCACTACTCAAGATTCACCACTTACTTCTCAATACCCACTACTCGCTGCTCGCTGCTCACTATTCTGTACCCACCGCTCACTACTGACGAATCACTACTCAATATTCACTCTTAGTACTCACTTACCCTTACCCACTACTCCCAAGGCGCTCGCGACTCCTTCATCTTATCTCACTAGTCACCACTCACCACTACGCCTTCCTCACGACTCACTACTCAGTACTCCGTACGCGCTATTCACTGCACTGTTCACTACCCACTACTCTCTACTACTCACCATCCACTTTTCCCCATTCGCTATTCATTATTCACTACACATTACGCACTGCTGTCTACTCACGACTCACGACTCCCTGCTCTCTTGTCGCTACTGGACACTCACTACTTACTCAGTACTCGCTATTCACTTCCCACTACTCACTGCTCACAACTCCCTACTCCATTTCCGTAGTCACTACTTGCTGTTCACTACTCCTTTCACACTGCTCGCTTCTCACGACGCACTACTCACTACTCATTACTCGCTACGCTCTACTCGTTACACACTATTCAATAGTCATTGCACAGAGACCCAACCCCCTGCTCACTCACTGCTCACTTCTCGATACGTTCTACCCACTAGTCACTCATCGCTACCCACTACTCACTACAAACTACCGCATCGTCACTCCTCACTACTCACTACTCATTACTCACTATTCCTTGCCCATCTCTCACCAGTCACTACTCAATACACACTGCCCATACTCACTACCAGCTACTGTTACTCACTTGTTCCTACACACTACTCACTACTCTCTATTTCCTGTTCCCTACTCCCGTTTCGCCATACAAAATTCCTTACCACCTACTCACAATTCATACCAGTTACTCCCTTGCCAGTAGTCACAATTCACGATTCAATATTTCACAGTTCGCTACTAACTACTCACTACTCAATATTCGCAACTCCCCACTTACTACTCGCTAGTCACAAGTCACGTTTCCCATGCCTAAGCCCAGCACCCGATCCCGAACACTTGCTCATCAGCGGCGAGGCCGCGAACTCCAGTCCAGCGAGAAACTAGCGAATTGGCTAGCGAACAAAAGGGGAAAGGAGAACGACCGAGAGGAAAAAGGGACGCTCAGACGCCGAAGTGAGCAGCTGGGGGGGCAGCAACAGCCAGGCGCGCAGGGCCAGAGCGCGGTGGGGGGCCATGGCGAACAACGGTGGCAAGGGTGGCGGGGAGTGGCAGCCAGCGCCTGGGGCTGGCGGGGAACACAGTGAAACGCCGCGAACGTCGAACCGCGGCGCACCGAAGAGAAGGCACAACACTCACCCGTGCGGGGGCGGGAACAGCGGCCAGATGGCTGGCAGTGACAGGGATTCTGCGGCGTGTCCACCCGAGGCCAGGTGGCCGGGGGGCCGGGAACTGTGGGGCGGGAGGCAGCGGGCGAAGCGACCCAGGCGCCCGCGGGCTGCGGGTTGCGGGGCGGAACGGCAAAGCAGGGGGGGTAGCGCGGGCCAGCCTGACGTGGCAGAGAAAGGGGGGTGGGAGCCCAGTGCCGCCAGAGGGCCACAGGGCATAGAGGGGAGAAGCATGTGGCGGCGGGCAAAGCGTCCCGGGCGCCCGTGGGAACGGGGCGGAACAGCGCCGCAACGGGAGGAGGCGGCGCGGGGCCGCCGCGGAAGGGGGGGAACACCGACGGGTGCGGAAACCGGGTAGCAACGCAGGGCGGCCCACAGGGCGGCCCAACGTGGTGCGCCGGAGAAGCACCGAAGTGGTGCAGGGGACAGGGGGTGAGCGACGCGCGTCCCGCACGGGACGTACGCCGCGGAGAGCGGCGGCGGGGGGCACCGAAAGGTGCAGAAGCTGGGTAACGACGCTGGGCGGCCCAAGGGAGGTACAGCGTGTGTACCAGAAGGGCGCCGACATGGCGCAGGGGGCAGGGAGTGATCGACGCGCGTCCCACACGGGAGGTGCGTCGAGAGGAGGGGGCGGTAGGGAACACCAGAAGATGCAGAAACCGGGTAACGACGTTGGGCGCCCAGAGGGCGGTACGGCGTTGTGTGGGAGAGGAGCGCCGAAATGGCGCAGGGGACACGGGGTGAGCGACGCGCGTCCCACTCGGGAGGTGCGTCGCGAGGGGGCGGCGGCGGGGTGCGCCGACAGGTGCAGAGGCAGGGTAACGACGCTGGACGACCCATGGGCGGTCCAGCGTGGTGCGTCGAGGAAACACCGAAGTGGTGCAGGGGGCAGAGAGTGAGCGACGCGCGCCCCACAAGGGAGGCACGTCGCGGAAAGCGGCAATGGGGAGCACCGAAGGTTGCGGAAGTCGCTGGGTGGCCCAGTGGGCGGCACAGCGGGGTGCAGCAGAGAAGCACCGAAATGGCGCAGGGGACAGGGAGCGAACGACGCGCGTCACACAAGGGAGGTGCGTCGCGAGGGGGCGGTGGCTGGAAGCACCGGGAGGCGCAGAAGCCGGGCAACGACGCCGGGGGGATTCACCGGAGGATTCGGGCCCACTTCGGCACACCCTCACACGCTTTGTGGCCCCAGTGGGCCCCACCGAAGGCTTCGGGCCCACTTCGGCACGTTTTTCGCACGTTTCGAGGCCCCAGATAAGGTTTTGGTTTAGTTAAGTATGGCACACCCCTCACACGCTTCGTGGTTCCACAAGGGGGCTCCACCGAAGGCTTCGGGTCCAGTTCGGCACACACCTCACACTCTTCGTGGCCCGACTGGGCTCCACCGAAGGTTTCCGGCGAATGTCGGCATACCCCTCACACGCAAAGCCTCGTGTCCAGTTCGGCACACCCCTCACACGCTTCGTGGCCCCAGTGGGCTTCACCGAAGGTTTCGGGGGAATTTCGGCACACCCCTCACACGCTTCGTGGCCCCACTGGGTTCCACCGAAGGTTTCGGGCGAATTTCGGCAAACCCCTCACACGCTTCGTGGCCCCACAAGGGGGCTCTACCGAAGACCTTGGGTCCAGTTCGGCGCACCCCTTCACACGTTTAGTGGCACCAGTGGGCTTCACCGAAAGTTTCAGGCCAATTTCGGTACACCCCGCACACGTTTCGTGGCCCCATGTAATGTTCCTGCGGGGTCCTATAGGATTCCCATCGGATTCGTATACGAGTCCTTTAGGGTTCGTAGGGGTTGTACCTACCGGATTCTTACAATATTCGTACAGGGTCCTATAAGATTTCCAAAGGATTCGTATAGGAGTCCATTAGGGCTTGTAGGGATCCCACAGGATTCTGATAGAGGAGGAGGAGCTCGCTTCGCCGGCGCGCGCACGGTTTTCGCACACAGGAGTGCGTGGAGAACAGTAAGGGAGCTAACGTAGATTCGGGAACGCATATACATGTTCGTTAGCGTATGACAAAGGTGTTGCGCGTTGCCCCCCCACGGGGCAACAACAGCAACGTGTGGCCCAGGAGGGTGCGCTCGCCCTGTGGGCGAGGACGCCATCACGGGACCCGCTGGCGTGGCCTGAGGGGTTGTCTTTACGTTGTTGTTGCTGTTGGTGTTGGTGTTGTTGTTGCTGTTGGTGGTGTTGTTGATCTTTGGAAACGGTTCCGCGCGCTCTCGCCTCGACGTCGGCTGCAATTCCTCTGAAGACGAGGCTCCCGCTCGAGCGCGGGCTTGATTGTAAACGTGTGCCCTTGGAGGCCCGGCTACAACAACGGCTCCCGTTCGAGGCCTCCTCACAAATTACCCCGAGACACCCTGGCCAGAGAGGCCCCCGAACTCAGGAACGGCGCTCTCGTTCGAGACTTCCTCGCAAGTCAGTCAAGTTGGCGGAGGCACAGACACGACAACAAGGGTTCGTGCTCGATACTTCCTCACGATTTACTCCGAGAGCCCCAAGGCCTCAGAACTCAGGAACGCCGCTCTCGCTCGAGACTTTTTTGCGAGTCAGTCAAATTGGTGGAGGCCCAACTGCGACGACAAGGGCTCTCGTTCGATATTTCCGCACTCAAGATGTACTCGCAGAGGCCCTTGCCAGAGAGGCCCCCGAGCTCAAGAGTGGCGCTCTCGCTCGACTGTCTCGTAATTCAGGTTAGTTGGTGGAGGCCCAGACACGGCCACAAGGGTTCCCGTTCGATATTTCTCAATCTGTATTCCGAGAGCCCCCCTGGCCAGAGAGGCCCCCGAACTCAGGAACGGCGCTCTCGCTCGAGGGTTCCTCGGATTTCAGCCAGTGGCCGACAAGGAAGATTTTCCCCTCAAAGTGAGTTCGATCGAAGACGAAGTGGACGGGTATCGATGGCTGTGGTATACAGCATGCAAGACACGCGTGTCAGTAAGAACGATCAGTGTTAAAATGATTGTTGTTGTTGTTGTCGTTATTATTGTTGTTGCAAGTGTTTTCTTGTTGTTGCTGTTGTTGTTGTTGTTGTTGGTGGTGGTGTTGTTGTTGTTGTTGTTGTTGTTGCTGTTGTTGTTGTTGTTTTGTTTGTTCGGGCGTAGCCCGAATTTGTTTCAGGTAAACTGACTGAACGGATCTGAACAGACTGGTCGCACCCGTTACGCGACGGTTTCATTCTCGACCGCCAAGGGCGCAGTTTATGGCGCAACCGATAAGAGACGGTTTGATTCTCGGCCGCCAAGGGCGCAACCCATGGCGCAACCCATAGGAAACGGTTTGATTCTCGGCCGCCAAGGGCGCAATTTACGGCGCAACCGATAGGAGTCGGTTTTATTATCGGCCGCCGAGGGTGCACCCTATGGCGCAACCGATAGGGGGCGGTTTTATTCTCGGCCGCCGTGGGCGCAACCCATGGCGCAACCCATAGGAAACGGTTTGATTCTCGGCCGCCAAGGGCGCAACTTACGGCGCAACCGATAGGAGTCGGTTTTATTATCGGCCGCCGAGGGTGCACCCTATGGCGCAACCGATAGGGGGCGGTTTTATTCTCGGCCGCCGTGGGCGCAACCTACGGCGCAACCGATAGGAAACCGAGCTGGAGCAGGAGGAAGACGAGGAAGAGGAGGATAATACGAGTAGTACGAGGACGACGTGTGGGCATTCGAATGCGCGCGGGGGGGCTACGCCCAATTTATCCTGGCCGTTTGGGCTGGCGGTGGGCACAAGCGGCGAGCCGTCTCGTGTTTGTTGTTTACTGGTTGTTGTTTGTCATTTGTTGTTTAATGTGTTTTGCTTTTTGTTAGTTGTTTGTTGTCTGTTGTCGTCGTTCCCCCGCGACCCGGCCCGCGACCCACCCGCGACCCGGCCCGCGACCCGGCCCGCGACCCACCCGCGAACCACCGGCGACCCACCCCGCGACCCGCCCACGACCCGCCCGCGACCCATCCGCGACCCACTCGCGACCCACCCGCGACCCACCCGCGACCCACCCGCGATCCGTCCCGCGGCCCTCACGCGACCCACCCGCGACCCACCCCGCGACTCATCCACATTGCTTTACCGAAAAAGTCGGCGCCTGCGGCGAGCTAGTTGTAGAATTTGTAAAAGTCGGCGCCAGTGGCGGGCTTCTTCAGAGCCTCGCAGTCCCTGCCGCCCCCCCACTTTTATCCGCAGCTGTGGGGTGCTACGGTACTTCTACTGAGAGGGGAGGCGCTCTAGTCTGCCATGGCTGTCTCTCGCAGGGCCCAACTGGGCTGTGGCATAGTACGAAGTCTCTCCCCGGAGGGCCGCGATTCGTGACCTTGCGCCCACCCAGTGCGGCGAGGGCGGCCACTATTGTGCCACAGCAGTCCTTGGCGGGGCCCGGCGTCGTGCAAGTCGGTAGGTCTTCTCCGCGAGCTCCAGAGAGGGCGGGGCATGTGCCAGATGTGCCCTGCAGGGCCCACAGGGTCGTAGCATCCGCCATCCCCCTCTCCCTCTCCCTCCCTCCCCCTCTCTCTCTCCCTCCCTCCCCCTCTCTCTGTTTCCCTCCCTCCCTCTCTCTCTCTCTCTCTCTCCCTCTCCTGGGCCACATGGGGGTAGCCGCAGCGCGCGACCGCGCGCTGCCGAGACCCGAGAGAGCAGCAGCGCCCGGGCCCGCGGGGCCCGGGCACGGCGCCGGGCACGCGGCGTCCTGGGGCCTCCCGGGGGGGACGGGGGGGGGGGGCTCTCGGGCGCCTCCCGTGGGCGGGCCGTGCGGGGCTGTCCAGCGAGGGCCCCCCGGGGCCTTCCAGGGGCCTCCCAGGGGGGGGGGGCCGTCCCGCGTCCGTCTCCGGGAGAGGGGGCTCCGCTCCCGGGGCCGCTGCCGCGGGAGCTGTTCAGGGGGGGGGGGGTCTCGGGGCCCGTCGCTGTGTCATGGGGCCCGGCGGAGCGACTGGCAAAGGGGGGCGGGGGGAGGTGGGGGGGAGGGGGGAGGGGCAAGCCGGGTGCGCTCGCGTCGTACCGGACGTGACGTCCTCCCCCTCCCTCCCATCCCTTACCATGGCGTGGATCTCCCCTTCTAGCCATGCTGGCTCAAGCATTTTCAGGTTTTTTTTCATACGCTGTCGTGGCTGGAGCTCTCTCGCGCGACCGCCTTGCCTTTCACGCCGAATCGTCCACAGGCAGCTAGCGAGGATGCCGGCTCTGAGGAAGCTCGTTGCCTTTTGCGAGGGCTTAGTTTTCCTAACCTGTGGACAAGGGGCTATGGGAGAGGGAATGAGCCCAGGTTCGGCCACCGGGCAGCCAATGCTGGGCATGGCGGACATTACGCCGGCATTGTCGGCATACCGTGCTTTCGATGAGGCCGGTGAGGCCAGTGGGCAGTCCAATTGGACTCGGTCCTTTGACGTGATCACCCAAACAAACAATATTCATTCAGGTCAATATTGCAGCGCGGCGCAAAAGGGAACGATCTTGTACGCATACGTTCCGGTAGCCGATTACGTGTGGAGTGTCGACGCTTCCAGCGAGGACGACGACACAGTTGGCATTGCTTTCCGCGTGGCTGACACCCAGAACTTGTACAAGTATTCGCACTCCAACGATGACGCTGGTTGTCGCACTTTGTACAAGATTCAGAATGGCGCGCGCAGTGAATTATGGCGAGCTTCGTCGTACACGTCCTACACCCGTGGCGTCAAGTATGCTTTCCAAGTGCGTGCGGACGGCTGCCGCTTCGTTGGTCATTACCAGGGTGTGGAGGACTTCGACATCACGGACCCCGATTGCGTGGCATCTGGTGGCGTTGGCGTGTATTCCTGGGCGAATATTGCTGGCCGGTGGAACAACATGCTCCTGACGACGGCGGTCGCCTCGGTGGCGGCGGCTTCGGCGCCGGGAGGGCAGGAGCCCGGACTGGACCCGGCCCTCGTGCCTGCCCTCGTGGCGCTCGGGGCCGTCTTGGGAGCTTGCGGCGCCAGCGCGCTGTGGTGCCTCGCCGCGAGGTGCAGGAGGACACCCGACCTCGCCCGCGGGAAATTTCTCGACGACGCGGGCGGCCTCGATTCTCGGGGCGAGCTTCCAGAACTCTGCGGGAAACCGGCGAGTGTGCCGGCCGCCGTTTGATCGGCGGACCTGGCGGCGGTCAGGGGAAGGGTTCCAACGGTGTTTCGGCGGGCATTGGCCGTTCGGCCAGAGTTTCCGGGCGTAATTAGCGAGGCGGCGGGGCTTCCGAAAGTGGTCCCGAATGGAGGTTTCCTGCATGTTCAATGACTTTTTCCATCGCGTGTTTCTTCTCGTGGCGAAGTTGTGACCTCCAAGGGGTTGACTTTGTGAGGCTTGCACGCTGGGCCGTTTACTACGCGTGAAAAGTTTCCCTGGGGGGCACGACCCCTCCTGCACTGGTGCGAGGCGAGATTCTCCCTCTGCATGCCGGAGCATTATAGTAAAATGATTTATGAGTTAGTTGGCGCTTGCAGGCAGCCCTGACGAAGGGCTCTGCGTCGATCTGGTGCGTCTCGCGGAGGTTGGGGAGGCATGCAGAGCTACGATGGAGCGAGGCGTGAAGCGAAGGTCGACGGGGCGGCGTGGAGCGCTGGCTACACGCTGGCCTCGGCGGGTCTGCCGGGGCCAACGTTGCAGCGGCAGTCCGAGCGGGAGGCGCAGCCAGTGTAGAGCATCAGTTTTGCCTTAGCGTAGGGACACCCCTTGGTGGCTACTTGCGTGCGGGCGCAAAGGCCAGCGGCGCCGAATCGGCGCGATGTGGAGCACCGAAGGTTGCGGAAGTCGCTGGGTGGCCCAGTGGGCGGCACAGCGGGGTGCAGCAGAGAAGCACCGAAATAGACCAGGGGACAGGGAGCGAACGACGCGCGTCACACAAGGGAGGTGCGTCGCGAGGGGGCGGTGGCTGGAAACACCGGGAGGCGCAGAAGCCGGGCAACGACGCCGGGGGGCTTCACCGGAGGATTCGGGTCAATTTCGGCACACCCTCACACTCTTTGTGGCCCCAGTGGGCCCCACCGAAGGCTTCGGGCCCACTTCGGCACGTCTTTCGCACGTTTCGTGGCCCCAGATAAGGTTTTGGTTTAGTTGAGTATGGCACACCCCTCACACGCTTCGTGGTTCCACAAGGGGGCTCCACCGAAGGCTTCGGGTCCAGTTCGGCACACACCTCACACTCTTCGTGGCCCCACTGGGCTCCACCGAAGGTTTCCGGCGAATGTCGGCATACCCCTCACACGCAAAGCCTCGTGTCCAGTTCGGCACACCCTTCACACGCTTCGTGGCCCCAGTCGGCTTCATCGAAGATTTCGGGGGAATTTCGGCACACCCCTCACACGCTTCGTGGCTCCACTGGGTTCCACCGAAGGTTTCGGGCGAATTTCGGCACACCCCTCGCACGCTTCGTGGCCCCACAAGGGGGCTCTACCAAAGACCTTGGGTCCAGTTCGGCGCACCCCTTCACACGTTTAGTGGCACCAGTGGGCTTCACCGAAAGTTTCAGGTCAATTTCGGTACACCCCCCACACGTTTCGTGGCCCCATGTGTTCCTGCGGGGTCCTACAGGATTCCCATCGGATTTGTATACGAGTCCTTTAGGGTTCGTAGGGGTTGTACCTACCGGATTCTTACAATATTCGTACAGGGTCCTATAAGATTTCCAAAGGATTCGTATAGGAGTCCATTAGGGCTTGTAGGGATCCCACAGGATTCTGATAGAGGAGGAGGAGCTCGCTTCGCCAGCGCGCGCACGGTTTTCGCACACAGGAGTGCGTGGAGAACAGTAAGGGAGCTAACGTAGATTCGGGAACGCATATACATGTTCGTTAGCGTATGACAAAGGTGTTGCGCGTTGCCCCCCACGGGGCAACAACAGCAACGTGTGGCCCAGGAGGGTGCGCTCGCCCTGTGGGCGAGGACGCCATCACGGGACCCGCTGGCGTGGCCTGAGGGGTTGTCCTTACGTTGTTGTTGTTGTTGTTGTTGTTGTTGTTGGTGTTGGTGTTGGTGTTGGTGTTGGTGTTGGTGTTGGTGTTGTTGCTGTTGGTGGTGGTGTTGTTGATCTCTGGAAGCGGTTCCGCGCGCTCTCGCCTCGACGTCGGCTGCAATTCCTCTGAAAACGAGGCTCCCGCTCGAGCGCGGGCTTGATTGTAAACGTGTGCCCTTGGAGGCCCGGCTACAACAACAACGGCTCCCGTTCGAGGCCTCCTCACAAATTACCCCGAGACATGTTGGCCAGAGAAGCCCCCGAACTCAGGAACGGCGCTCTCGTTCGAGACTTTCTCGCAATTCAGTCAAGTTGGCGGAGGCACAGACACGACAACAAGGGTTCGTGCTCGATACTTCCTCACGACTTACTCCGAGAGTCCCTGGCCAGGAAGGCCTCAGAACTCAGGAACGCTGCTCTCGCTCGAGTCTTTCTGGCGAGTCAGTCAAATTGGTGGAGGCCCAACTGCAACGACAAGGGCTCTCGTTCGATATTTCCTCACTCAAGATGTATTCGCAGAGGCCCTTGCCAGAGAGGCCCCCGAACTCAAGAGTGGCGCTCTCGCTCGACTGTCTCGTAATTCAGGTTAGTTGGTGGAGGCCCAGACACGGCCACAAGGGTTCCCGTTCGATATTTCTCAAGATGTATTCCGAGAGCCCCCCTGGCCAGAGAGGCCCCCGAATTCAGGAACGGCGCTCTTGCTCGAGAGTTTCTTTGGATTTCGGTCAGTGGCCGACAAGGAAGATTTTCCCCTCGAAGTGAGTTCGATCGAAGACGAAGTGGACGGGTATCGATGGCTGGGGTAGACAGCATGCAAGACACGCGTGCCAGTAAGTACGATTGGTGTTGTTGTTGTCGTTATTATTGTTGTTGCAATTGTGTCATTGTTGTTGTTGTTGTTGTTGTTGTTGTTGTTGTTGTGGTTGTGGTTGTGGTTGTGGTTGTGGTTGTGGTTGTTGCTGTTGTTGTTGTTGTTGTTGTTGTTGTTGTTGTTGTTGTTGTTTTTGTTCGGGAGTAGCCCGACTTTGTTCCAGGTGCACTGACTGAACGGATCTGAACAGACTGGTCGCACCCGTTACGCGACGGCTTCATTCTCGACCGCCAAGGGCGCAACCTATGGCGCAACCGATAAGAGACGGTTTGACTCTCGGCCGCCAAGGGCGCAGCCCATGGCGCAACCCATAGGAAACGGTTTGATTCTCGGCCGCCGAGGGCGCACCTTACGGCGCAACCGATAGGAGTCGGTTTTATTGTCGGCCGCCGATTCCGTAGCCATTTTAACTCAAGACCATGCCTCCCCCCGAGGTGGACACGGATACCGCTAGTCCGCGGCTCGCCCTCAGTCGTTCTGTTGGCGCTACTGCGCTCAGCAAACTCACCCTACTGTGTCTGCTGACCGTACTCGCCTGGGAGCTGACGCCATGGCGGAGTATTGGAAGTGCAGTTGCGGTGAGTTCAATACCAAGGGCCGACGGACTTGCAACAACTGTGGAGATGCCGCGCCACCGCCTCGTCCATGGAACGGCGTGCCGAAAAGAACCGATTTCTGGATGCAGCGCAAGGGGCAGCAAGGAGGATGGAAGCCTTGGACCAAGCAGGGAGGTGTACCGCAGGCACAACGACAGCAGCAGCCTGCCGCAGGAGCGACCCTGTCGCCCAGCGACGTCAAGGAGTGGTCCGAGCTTCCAGCATACATCTGCGAGAAGACGAAGGGCGCCCTGTTCCACTCGTCCCGGCAGAAGGTCGAGTACGCCAGGCGGGTTGCTGCTGCTGGGCTGCTTGGCGTTGCTGGCAGAGAGGCTCCTCAGGCCGTCGACAAAGCCGCCAGGGCCCTCCAGAACGCGAAGGACCGCTTGGCTAGCAACAAGGACAAGGCTCTCAAGCTGCTGGAGGCGGTGTCAACCTCAGAGGCCGAGGTGGCTAAGTTGGAGAAGGAACTCGAGTCTTCGAAGCGGGATGCGGCGAAGCTGTATGGTGCATGCGCACCAGCAGCTGGGGCGCTCACGGCGCAGCAGCTCAAGGCCAAGCTCGGAGAGATCCCCACGGAGGGCATCTCGCTGGCCGACTTCCTCAAGTCCCTCCAGGCTGCGGACGACGAGCTCGACAGCGCTTGCAGGCCGACCGAGCCGCAGCAGCACGAGGCTCATGCAGCTCAAGAGCCCCCCTGAAGGAGCAGCAGCTGGAGGTGAAGCGGCCGCTGCTGAGGGCGGCCCTGCGCAAGGGACTTCGCCCGACGAGGCTTTCGAGGTTTCCATGGCTGGCGATTTTCTTGGCGGCCTGTCGGGCTCTTGTCAGGACGAGGGAGAGCGCAAGCGGCTTGCCGAGGCAATGGATACCATCCGCACTGCCAAGCGTTCCAAGACGGCAGGCGGGTAGCTCTACCAAGAGGCGGTGGTGGACAGCGCTCGCCATCAATGCCAACGCCTACAGCAGGTTCGAGGCGCTGCTCGACGAGAACCAGGTACGCAACGCAGACATGACTGCGGTGCAGGAGACCCACCTCTCCGACTTTCGGTGCGCAGAGGTGACCGACAAGCTCAAGAAGCAGGGCTGGCATGCCCTCGCGTGCCCCGCAGTGGGCACGGGCCCAGGCCTTCACGGCCACGGTGGGCTGCTGCAGCTAGCGCCGCGTGCGCACGGCCTCGGCGCATTTCGAGATGAAGAGCGGGTTTGTGCTCTTCCCTGGCAGGGCGTGTGTCGCCCACTTCGCTGGCGTCGCGCCTGGCGGAGTCGCCTGGTTCAACGTCTACCCCGAGGACAGCGAGGGCATGTCCGACTTCAACTACCAGGTGCTGCAGGCCGTCTACCGCGCGGCGAAGCAGATTGCCAAGCCCATCATCATTGGTGGCGACTTCAACCTGGAGCCGCAGGAGTTGGCGGCGTCCGGGTTTCTCAACGCGCTCAAGCTCAAGGTGGTCGCCCCCGTCGAAGGCACCTGCCGACCTGGGGGGCGCATCATCGACTACTGGGCCATCGGCGCGACCCTCGGCGTAGCAGAGGCCATGGTGCTGCACGGCTGGAACCTGGCGCCGCACTTCCCCGTCCAGCTAAGGGTTGACGGCAGCACCTTCGCCAGGAAGATGCAGATCATGGAGATCCCCAAGCGCCTGCCCTGCCCGCTGCCCGCCGCGCGCTGCAGCGGGGACCATTCAGCTCACTGGGGGGCCACGCGACAGGCCATGCAGGCCACGAGCTCGCCCTCCTCGCGCTGGCAGCTGTTCGTCTACCAGGCCGAGTGGAACATCATCGACGCCGTGGGCTTGGCACACGAGCGCGGCGACTACGCAGGCCGCGGCGCCAGGCCCCGCCTCAAGATGGCCAAGGTTGCGGCGCCCCAGCCCGCCGCGCATTCCCAAGTGTTCCAAGGCCGCCTCCTGGCACAAGAAGGTGGCGATAGCGATCAAGGGTTGCGCGCAGGCCGGCTTCCCCCCCCGCCGGCTTCGGGCGTTGCGGGCCCGCAGCAAGACGACGGGCGACGACTTGGTGCAGACCACCGACCATCACGAGCTGAATGCGATCACCATATTCGCAACGTTGGCGGAGGCCACGCCTTCCCTGGACATTGGCACGCTGCAGGGCATCGCTGCCTACGTCGACGAGGCTGCCGATAAGCTGGTCCAGAAGGAGGCCGACGCGAGGCAGGCGAGCTACAACGACTGGGTGATCGACCACCACGCTAGAGGCACGGGGGCCCTCCACGCCCTCACCAGACCTCCACAAGGCTGGGCTCCTCGCCCTACGGGGGCGTCCCCCGAGGGCTCTCCTCCCACCCTCCAGGAGACGGTCACTGCCTTGGTGAAGGAATGGTCTGGGTATTGGGGCCTGGGGGGCCCCACCCCCTCCTGCGTCAGCTCGCAGGAGGCCCGCATCAACTGGCCCGACGAGCTCGGCGAGAGGCCGCCCAGGCCCACAGTCGAGGAGGTCGGGAAGGTTATCGCTAGCTTCAAGGTGGCCACGGGTGCGTCCTTCGACTCGCTCAGGCCCAGGGAGTTGCAGCTAATGGACGACGCAGGCATCGAGGCCCTGATCGACCTGTTTGACGTGATAGAGCAGATGTGCGAGTGGCCCGACTTCGTCACCAAGATGGCCTTCATCCCCAAGGCGGACGGAGGGCTTCGCCCCATCGCGCTGCTGGGGGCCATCGCGCGCATCCACGGAAGGTTGCGAAGGCCAGTCGCGAAGCAGTGGGAAAGAGAGCACGACGAGCCATACTGGTGGGCCAGCGCGGGCAAGAGTTGTGACTGCCGTGTGGCAGCAGCAGGCCATGGCCGAGTGGGTCCACATGACGGGCGCGCTCAACGAACAGCATGACGGGGCCTCGCCGTCGATCCTCCTCGACCTCTGGAAGGCCTTCGAGCAGATACTGCACAGCCAGCTCCTGAAGGCCTGCCAGGCCCACAACTTCCCGCTCTGGCTGGCCAAGCTGCAGATTAACCTGTACAGGATGCCCCGCGTGGTCTGCCTGGAAGGCTGTTGCGAGCTGATGGTGATGCAAACGGTGCTGGCAGGCGATGCGTTCGCCACGACTTCCATGAAGGTGATGCTCCTCACGCCGTTGGATACGATGGTGACCAAGCACCACGCGGTGGTTCCCGCAGTGGTCGTGGACGACCTGGTGATGCAGCGCTGGGGCGGCACCAGCGAAGTTGAGAAGGACCTGATCGCCAGTACCAAGCTCCTGGTCAAGGAGCTCAGCAAGGTGAAGCTCAAGGCCGCTACGAAGAAGTCCAGGATCCTCGCCAGCAGCGCCAATCGCATCAAGGCATGCGGTGCTGTTGCAGTGGCGAGCTTGCGCAACCTTGGAGTCGACCGCGCTGAAGGAGGGCGGCGTGCCAGCGCGGTGCGTAAGCTGCGCGTGGCCAACGCCAAGGCGAGGCTCCCTCGCATCAAACGACTGCTGGGGCTACGGCGAGGCCGAGCAGCCGCGGCTAAGGTCGCCTTCGCAGGCCTCATGCCCAGCATAATGTACGGCGTCCCGTGCGCTGGGATGTCGGACAGCGAGCTCAAGCACACCAGGGCGCTGGTCGTCAAGGCAATCGAGGCAAGGCCGCAGGGCAAGTCCACAACTGGCTGCCCCGTCTTCGGCGGGCCGAGCGAGATCGACCCGATGTACGGCGCTACCTCGGCGCCTGTCTGCACCCTTGCACGCGCGCTCTGGGAAGGCTGGGCCCCCGCAGGAGTGCTCAAGTCAACCTTCGACGGCTTCGCGAGGCACGTTCGCAGCTGGAGCGAGGTCCGAGGGCCTATCTCTGCGGCAGTCTTGTCGCTCAGGCGTGTCGGCTACGACGTGCGCAGCTTCGACCAGCGGCGCAGGCGCAGCACCTGCGAGACCATCGACGCCACGAGCTCTTCCCCCTGGTACATCAAGCAGGTGCTGCGCAAGGGCGCGCAGGCCCGGCAGCTACGACAGCTAGCGGCGGACACGCACGAGGGCATCACCCACGGCGCCTTCGTCCCACAGGTGCGCAGGTGGCTCAGCACAGGCAAAGCCTCCACCTCCGAGGGCCGCAGGTGGAAGCCCCTGGACGACATGCAGAGGGGCTACGTGAGGTCTCTGCTGGTGCACGGCCAGTGGCTCAACCAGCGAAGGTTTGTGGCAGCGCCGAGGCTCGCTCCTACACCACACTGTGAGCTACACCCGCACTCCATGGGCACTCTGCGGCACCGCCACCTGGAGCGCCGCGAGAGCTGGCCCAGCTTCGAGCTGCCCGAGGAGCTGGAGAAGTTCAAGCAGTTCGAGTCCACCATCACGATCAAGACGCTGTTCGAGCGGCTCCTGCTGCCCGAGCCCAGCCACGGCTGGCGCCCCCCGCAGGACGACCTGCTGCAGGGGCTGAGGTGGCTCAAAGGGGACGACGACCCTTTCATCAACACCGAGCTGTTCGCCGACGACTGCTGCTTCGAGGCAGGCACTTCGCTGGCTACGGCAGGATGTGCAGTAGTCGAGTTGCCGCCTGGGCCAGAAGGAGAAGACCCAGGCAAGGGATCGTGTGTCAAGGCCATGGGCGCCCCTATGCCTGGGCCAATCCAGTCAATCGACGGCGCGGAGTTGCTCGCGGTCTACGCGATCCTCAGGCACTCGCTCCCTCCCATCACGGCCAACTTCGATGCCGAGTACGTGGTCAAATGCTTGATGGAGGAAGGGCGCGAGGCCACTACCTCGCATAAGTCCGCCTGGGGAGAGATCTGGCGCAGAATTTGGCACGCGCTGGACGACTTCGGCGACCTCAGCAGCGACGGCCTCACGGTGCGAAAGGTCAAGGGCCACGCGGCGTTCAAGGACGTGGACGAGGGCAAGATCACTCTCCGCAGTCGGCGAGGCAACCACGAAGCTGACCGAGCGGCGAAGTTTGTCACGGAGCACTTCAGGGCGCCGCTGCAGACGCGCGAGGCCAGGAGAACAAGGGCGCTCACCTTGGACGGCGCGATCTTCTGGGTATCGCAGGCAGGCGCCGAAGCTGCTGACCTCAGGGTCGACTTTCGCGACAAGTACAGGGAGCCCGAGTCCAAGGGCCCCAGGCTCTACATCACCAAGCACGAGCTGGTCAAGATCAAGGGAGGAGCAGGGGGCGTCCAGGCGCTCCACTGCCTGCGCTGCCTGCGGTCGGCCTTCACTGACATCTCGACCAAGAACCTCCCAAGGCAGAGCTGCACGCCAAAGGCCCTCGCTCCCGACGCCTACACCAGCGGTGGCAAGAAGCGGCCGCGCGCCTCGGCCCTGGCGCATGCTGGTGCCGCCGCGGCGGCGGTCGCAGCAGCCCGCCGCTTCGTGGGGGATGAGAGCCGGCCCACCCATGCCAGCGGTGAGGCATGCAGCAGAGAGGCGAGCTCCCCCTTCGTTCAGCATCGTGGCGAAAGACAGATTCTGGGATCCGTCGGTGACGGTGACCTGCGCGCTGGCGAGGGCGGTCAGCATCGTGGCGAGAGCCAGATTCTGGGACCCGTCGGTGACGGTGACCTGCGTGCTGACGAGGAGCAGCCGTCGGCGGGCTCCTCTTCCTTTCAGCATCGTGGCGTGAGCCAGATTCTGGGATCCGTCGGTGACGGTGACCTGCGTGCTGACGAGGAGCCGCCGACGGCAGGCGACGGGGGAGCCAAGGCCCAGCCTGCTGCGCCGCCGCCCAGCGGCTCTGGCGCGCTCGACGTGGACGGGGGCGGCCACGATCTGCGCACGTTCTACGGGTACCGCGTCTGCCTGAAGTGCTTCCAGTACGCAAAGGAGGTGAAGGACAAGCACAGGGGGCTCGGCCTGGCCTGTGCCCCAGCGCTCAAGCCCAGCGCCCAGGCGGAGCGCAGGAGGAAGGCCGAGAAGATCATGAGGGGAGTGGCTCCGACTGGGAGGCCACTCGCGTGACGGCGTCGCGGCGGGCTCCACTTCCACTGAGCTGCCGCCCGCGACGCAGCTGCGTCGCCGCCGCTCTGCCCTGTTGAGTTGCCGCCATTTGCGGCGACTCCAGAGGCGGCCAACAGGGCCGCCGTGCGGCCCGCGACGCAGGAGCTGGACGTGCGCGCTGCGCGCACACAGGCTGCTGAGGAATTGTCGGCTGCCGAGGGTGCACCCGATGGCGCAACCGATAGGGGACGGTTTTATGCTCGGCCGCCCTGGGCGCAACCTATGGCGCAGCCGATAGGAGACGGTTTTATTCTCGGCTGCCGTGGGCGCAACCTATGGCGCAGCCGATAAGAGACGGTTTTATTCTCAGCCGCCGAGGGCGCAACTTATTGCGCAACCGATAGGAGACGGTTCAATTCTCGGCCGCCGATGGCGCAACTTATGGCGCAACCGATAGGAAACCGAGCTGGAGCAGGAGGAAGACGAGGACGACGAAGAGAAGGAGGATAATACGAGTAGTACGAGGACAACGTGTGGGCATTCGCATGCGTGCGGACGCCCGATTTATGCTGGCCGTTTGGGCTGGCGGTGGGCACAAGCGGCGAGCCGTCTTATGTTTGTTGTTCACTATTTGTTGTTTGTTCTTTGTTGTTTAATGTGTTTTGCTTGTTTGTTGTTTGTTGTTTGTTGTCGTCGTTCCCCCGCGACCCGGCCCGCGATCGCCCGCGACCCACCCGCGACCCACCCGCGACCCACCCCGCGACCCGCCCACAACCCACCCGCGACCCATCCGCGACCCACCCGCGACCCACCCGCGATCCACCCGACCCGTCCCGCGGCCCTCACGCGACCCACCCGCGACTCATCCACATTGCTTTAACGAAAAAGTCGGCGCCTGCGGCGAGCTCATTGTATGAGTTGAAAAAATTCGGCGCCAGTGGCGGGCTTCTTCAGAGCCTCGCAGTCCCTGCCGCCCCCTCACTCTTCTCCGCAACTGTGGGGTGCTACGGTACTTCTACTGAGAGGGGAGGCGCTCTAGTCTGCCATGGCTGTCTCTCGCAGGGCCCAACTGGGCTGTGGCATAGTACGAAGTCTCTCCCCGGAGGGCCGCGATTCGTGACCTTGCGCCCGGCGAGGGCGGCCACTATTGTGCCACAGCAGTCCTTGGCGGGGCCCGGCGTCGTGCAAGTCGGTAGGTCTTCTCCGCGAGCTCCAGAGAGGGCGGGGCATGTGCCAGATGTGCCCTGCAGGGCCCACAGGGTCGTAGCATCCGCCATCCCCCTCTCCCTCTCCCTCCCTCCCCCTCTCTCTCTCCCTCCCTCCCCCTCTCTCTGTTTCCCTCCCTCCCTCTCTCTCTCTCTTTCTCCCTCTCCTGGGCCACATGGGGGTAGCCGCAGCGCGCGACCGCGCGCTGCCGAGACCCGAGAGAGCAGCAGCGCCCGGGCCCGCGGGGCCCGGGCACGGCGCCGGGCACGCGGCGTCCTGGGGCCTCCCGGGGGGGACGGGGGGGGGGGGCTCTCGGGCGCCTCCCGTGGGCGGGCCGTGCGGGGCTGTCCAGCGAGGGCCCCCCGGGGCCTTCCAGGGGCCTCCCAGGGGGGGGGGGCCGTCCCGCGTCCGTCTCCGGGAGAGGGGGCTCCGCTCCCGGGGCCGCTGCCGCGGGAGCTGTTCAGGGGGGGGGGGGTCTCGGGGCCCGTCGCTGTGTCATGGGGCCCGGCGGAGCGACTGGCAAAGGGGGGCGGGGGGAGGTGGGGGGGAGGGGGGAGGGGCAAGCCGGGTGCGCTCGCGTCGTACCGGACGTGACGTCCTCCCCCTCCCTCCCATCCCTTACCATGGCGTGGATCTCCCCTTCTAGCCATTCTGGCTCAAGCATTTTCAGGTTTTTTTTCATGCGCTGTCGTGGCTGGAGCTCTCTCGCGCGACCGCCTTGCCTTTCACGCCGAATCGTCCACAGGCAGCTAGCGAGGATGCCGGCTCTGAGGAAGCTCGTTGCCTTTTGCGAGGGCTTAGTTTTCCTAACCTGTGGACAAGGGGCAATGGGAGAGGGAATGAGCCCAGGTTCGGCCACCGGGCAGCCAATGCTGGGTATGGCGGACATTACGCCGGCATTGTCGGCATACCGTGCTTTCGATGAGGCCGGTGAGGCCAGTGGGCAGTCCAATTGGACTCGGTCCTTTGACGTGATCACCCAAACAAACAATATTCATTCAGGTCAATATTGCAGCGCGGCGCAAAAGGGAACGATCTTGTACGCATACGTTCCGGTAGCCGATTACGTGTGGAGTGTCGACGCTTCCAGCGAGGACGACGACACAGTTGGCATTGCTTTCCGCGTGGCTGACACCCAGAACTTGTACAAGTATTCGCACTCCAACGATGACGCTGGTTGTCGCACTTTGTACAAGATTCAGAATGGCGCGCGCAGTGAATTATGGCGAGCTTCGTCGTACACGTCCTACACCCGTGGCGTCAAGTATGCTTTCCAAGTGCGTGCGGACGGCTGCCGCTTCGTTGGTCATTACCAGGGTGTGGAGGACTTCGACATCACGGACCCCGATTGCGTGGCATCTGGTGGCGTTGGCGTGTATTCCTGGGCGAATATTGCTGGCCGGTGGAACAACATGCTCCTGACGACGGCGGTCGCCTCGGTGGCGGCGGCTTCGGCGCCGGGAGGGCAGGAGCCCGGACTGGACCCGGCCCTCGTGCCTGCCCTCGTGGCGCTCGGGGCCGTCTTGGGAGCTTGCGGCGCCAGCGCGCTGTGGTGCCTCGCCGCGAGGTGCAGGAGGACACCCGACCTCGCCCGCGGGAAATTTCTCGACGACGCGGGCGGCCTCGATTCTCGGGGCGAGCTTCCAGAACTCTGCGGGAAACCGGCGAGTGTGCCGGCCGCCGTTTGATCGGCGGACCTGGCGGCGGTCAGGGGAAGGGTTCCAACGGTGTTTCGGCGGGCATTGGCCGTTCGGCCAGAGTTTCCGGGCGTAATTAGCGAGGCGGCGGGGCTTCCGAAAGTGGCCCCGAATTCGTAATGGAGGTTTCCTGCATGTTCAAAGACTTTTTCCATCGCGTGTTTCTTCTCGTGGCGAAGTTGTGACCTCCAAGGGGTTGACTTTGTGAGGCTTGCACGCTGGGCCGTTTACTACGCGTGAAAAGTTTCCCTGGGGGGCACGACCCCTCCTGCACTGGTGCGAGGCGAGATTCTCCCTCTGCATGCCGGAGCATTATAGTAAAATGATTTCTGAGTTAGTTGGCGCTTGCAGGCAGCCCTGACGAAGGGCTCTGCGTCGATCTGGTGCGTCTCGCGGAGGTTGGGGAGGCATGCAGAGCTACGATGGAGCGAGGCGTGAAGCGAAGGTCGACGGGGCGGCGTGGAGCGCTGGCTACACGCTGGCCTCGGCGGGTCTGCCGGGGCCAACGTTGCAGCGGCAGTCCGAGCGGGAGGCGCAGCCAGTGTAGAGCATCAGTTTTGCCTTAGCGTAGGGACACCCCTTGGTGGCTACTTGCGTGCGGGCGCAAAGGCCAGCGGCGCCGAATCGGCGCGATGCCGAGGTCAAGTTCACATCTACTCGCTGCATTTTGGCTCGCCCGTCAATCCCATGGGCCCAGCGACGGTGATCCAAAACAAAGGTGCGCTATGCATCATAGAGCACGGCGTATGACACAGAAAAGCACGGCAGAGCGGAGTATGTCATAGCATGGCATGGCGTGGCGTTGCGTAGTGAAGACTTGTATCACAAAGCGTTGCCATGCAACCAATGGCATCGCACAGCGGCACAGAACAGAGCATGGCATATCATTGCGTTGAAGATCAAAGCTTAGCATGGCATAGCATGGCGTGGCACTGCGTAGTCAAGCACTGCATATCCTAGCATTGCAGCTGAAGGCATAGCATCGCACAGCGGAACACCACATAGCATTGTATTGCATGCCGTGGCATGGGACTGGAACTAATGACGCCAGCGCTGCAGCGGGAGCACGATTCGGAACGAGCGGAAGCGCTGAAATGAGGCCAGCGCTGCAACGGGAGCACGATTCGGAACGAGCGGAAGCGCGAAAATGAGGCCAGCGCTGCAGCGCGGAGCACGATTCCGATTCGGAACGAGCGGAAACGCGGAAATGAGGCCAGCGCTTCAGCGGGAGCAACATTTTGAAACACAAGCGAAGCGAAAACAAAATTCGCGGAACTCCTGTGTTTAAAAACAGTACGCGGAAGGGGGCCGAATATCTTCCGGACGTCATCAGGAAAGAGAGGAGAGTAGTATTCATATTGTGTAGTTGTGGAGAGTTGTTTAGAAGCACCCCTGGTTGTCAGTAGGCGCGGGCCTGATCTATGGATGTAGGGCTGGCGCCTACTAAGAACCAGCCTCCTTCTAAGAAGTCCTCCCCTCTCCCCCCTTGCGCGCAGGCGAAAGACCACCCTACTAAGAACCACCCTTGCGCGCAGGCGAAAGACAGTGACGGGCAGACCTCGAACAACAAACATGTTCGTCGCTGTTTTTCAACCGGCCCTGGGGCCGACAAGGACGCTGGTAGTATAGAGTCGGGGGTTGGTGGCCCTTCTGCGGGATCTCAGAAACCCATGTGGGCAGCGCAGGGGCAGTCCCACTCGCCCTGTTGCCGTGGGCGGGCACGGAGGTCGATGGTTGTCCGGGAGGGACATCATTATCATCCGTATGTTGCCAACATCCCCAGGGATTGGAAGTCCGACGGCAGTTTCATAACGCCAGAGTCGCAGTTTGCTAGTAAGTCGCTCCGTCGAGGCCATCGTAGATGAGGGGAGGCTTGAGACAAACATTCCACTTGTAATGTCAAAGCATGAACAGATGCCGACTTGAAGCAATTCGGCTTTGCTATGCTGTGTGTTCACTGCGTTGTTCAATGTCTCTTGGGTACTTCAATAATAATGAGCATGATATAAGCAGAGGCGCGAAAGGCTCATGTGGCTGCAGTATATCCCGGCCGGAAGTAGGCATCACAGAGATCGTGGAAGTGTTGTTTCGTGTTTTTCGGGCCAACTCTTCGGTTTTGGCGAACCCTTGGCAAAAAGGCTTGGCATTGTACGGACGTGGCGCGTTTTCGGTTTTCGTGCCATTTCCGGGGTTCACGATCACTTTCGACCATTACTGGCAAGCCCGTCCCCCTCCCTCCGAACTGGGCGGTATAGGTTCCCCCCCCCGATCGAACACCCGGGAGGGGCGGTATAGTTTCCGCTTCCTCCGAACTGGGCGGGGGGAGGGAGGCGGGGGCGGACCGCCCCCGCCCCAGGTGTTGCAGGGGGCTGGGGACGGGGGCTCCCCCCACGGGTCCCCTCCCGGTTGGGGCCCCCGGAGGATGAGAAGGGGGGAGGGACAAGTGTCAAACAGACTTCCAACAAAGTTCAAGCATAGCTCAAACAAGGCTCCCCAAATTGTCAAACAAAGCTCCAGGAACATTTTAAGCACAGCACAAGTAAAGCTCAAGCAATGCTTACGTAAAGCTTAGACAAAGCTCCAGCAAGGCTCTCACGAAGCGCACACAAAGTTCTAATACAGTTAAAACAAAGCTCACACAAAGCACCAATTAGCCCCACACATAGCTCCGACAAAGCTCCAACATAGCACAAACAAGCTCAATCCAAGATCAACTACAGCTCACACAAGCTCACACAATGACCAAACAAATGACAATCAAAGCTCAAGCATAGCTCAAACATAGCTCAACCATAGCTCAACACACAGCTCAAGCAAAGCTCAAACGAAGCTCAAACAAAGCTCGAACAAAGCTCAAGCACAGCTCAAACAGAGCTCCAACGTAGCTCACACTCAGTTTGAATTTAGGGCGGGATCGCCCCCCGTCCTTCCCGGTTCAAGCCAGGGTAGGGGAGAGTCTGGAACCACTCCCGGTTCGAACCAGGTGGATGGGGGGGGAGTCTGTGCCCCCCTCCCCCCCTCCCTCGCTCGAACTGGTAGGGAGGGGGGTCTGTGCTCCCCTCCCCCTCCCCCTCCCCCTCGGTTTCCAGGCAGGCCCCTTTTGGAACGAGGGAAAACGATACAACATACAAAGACGCATCGTTTAGGCCGAGCCCTGTTTTCCAGTCGAGAGACGGACGGTGACACTCCCTCGGATTATTGGGTGTATGTATCTTCTTCTCAGTGTCCCATGACAATGCAGCTTGCCACCAGAGTTCATGGGAACAAGACTTGCTACAAGCAAAGTCGGAACGGAAGACTGGACACACATTCGAAATGCGACAGTCATGTTGTTGAAGCAGCGGAGGATGTTGCTCCTCACAGTGTAGGTTGATCGCTTCGAACCCAATCATGAACATTCATGCGTCGCAGGGATGGGAAGACACGCTGCTCGAGCATCAGCGAGTATGGCTTCCAGTCTGTCCATCGTCGACGTTGTCGCCATGAGGAAGCAGGATGAAAAGGAAACAGGAGGATGAGGACCAACCGGAGGGAGGAAGATGGATAGTGGAGGTGGGGGGGAAGGATGGGCAATGGAGGCAGGGAGGAGGAGGGATAACGGAGGTGGAACAGATAATGGAGGTGGGGAGCTGGAAGGGTCGGAGGTCGGCGGAGGAGGAGGAGGAGGAGTCCGCATCCGTTACAGCTCCTGTCCGAAGGTGGTCGGCGTGCCGACAGACCTGCGGTCCGTGCTTCGCTCCAACCGCGCCTACGCGTTCCTGACGCTGGAGAAGTGGGAGGAGGCGGAGGAGCCGCGCTCCGCACATGATCAAGGGAGAGGAGGAGGAGGAGGAGGAGGAGGAGGAGGAGGAGGAGGAGCCCGGAAGGAGGAGCGCAGGAGGGGTAGGGGATGAGGGGGGGGGGGATAGCACGAGGAGGAGGAGAAGGAGGATGATGATGAGGTGGAGGAGGAGGAGAAGGAGGATGAGGAGGAGGTGGAGAAGGAGCAGGAGAAGGAGGACGAGGATGGAGGAGAGATTTGAGGAGGAAGAGCAGGAGAGGGGAGGACTGGGGGACGAGGGGAAAGGGCGGGGCAGGGGGGGGAGGAGGGTGGATGAAGATGGGAAGGTTGAAGTGGGAAGAGGAGACGGAGGAAAATGGATGCGGGAGGAGAGGAGCGAGAGGGAGGGCTGGGGGAGGGAGCGAGCGAGGATGGAGGGGGCGAGGATGGAGGCGGAGTAGGGGAAACTCGAAGAAGAGGAGGAGGAGAATGACTAGGGGGCGGAGGAGAAGTATGAGCTCAGCTCCGCAACAGAACATGGAGGAGGAGGAGGAGGCGGAGGAGGAGGACCAGTCTCCGCAATAACTACCTCCCAGAAGTCCCTTACAAGGAGCCACCGCGCAACCCAGTGCCACGTCCGTGCAAGGCACCGCCCAGGCCCGAGCTGCAGAGCTGCGGCGACGACAGCAACAGGGCAGCCCAACCGAGACACATCTTGCCGCGAGCGTGCAGGAGGCACAGCAGCATACCACAACGGCGACCACAAGGACCATTTGCACGCCGACTGCCGCGGACGCATCGATTGCTGATCTCCTCCCCCCCATCACTGCGGGCAGGCAGCGCGCCAGCGACAGAGGATACAGGAGGCAGCACGGATGCCACTCCCACTCGATGCCGTATTTGCGCGGACATTCCTCTAATGGGCCATGACCTCCCTCCCCCACCTCCAGTTGGGCTGAAGCAATTTTTGCGAGGCGGCAGGGGAGTTGACAACCCCAATGTGGGCGACCGACCAACAGCCCAGCCATGTCCACAGCCACGTGCTTGTTTCCCCCGCATACCTGCTTCAACATCATACCGTCTGCAGGGACCTCCACCTCCCCTCCCCACCTCCAGCTGGGCTACTGGCATACAGGTGTCTGCTCTATATGCTGCCTCTTGTCTCCATGGTTGTGGGTGCCCATAGATCCCTGGACAGCACCCCAAGGACTGCCACACTTTGTTTTTTGACGTCACCATTATATCTCGCCTACTGCTGGTCTCCCTTTACAGCATGGATGGAGCCAGACAGGCTGCCTACTCTACCAAGTTAGGCATCGGCCCGCCTCGAGGCCAGCCTTACTATACAGTGGGCACATGGGGTTCGTGTCAAACCCGAGAAGCAGTTACACAAGCACGAGGACTGTTTGACCAAGGAGTTGTGGGGTACACCCAACAACACTGGGCAGCAACCTAAGAACTGCTACACATTGTCAATGCCACTTGACCTTTTGCTGTCAGCTGCATCCACGCAGGCAAAGTGGCACTACGCCTTTCAACAGGCTAGCCCGCCTATGCCAGCCAGCCTTCACCATGCTCAGGTCTGTACATTTCTTAGTCGTCCTTCCCCGTGGATTAGGCCTCAAGCCTGCCTCCTCCCTCAGGTGTGGGTAGCACCAAAAACCTGGGGAGTACGCCTAAAATTGCTACGCCGATCTTGACGTCGCCTTTCTATACGTTCTGCTGCTAGCCGCACTATGCGTAAGTACGCCACGCTGTTTACTCTTGCTGCTCGCGCGCTTGCAGGTACGAGCATATGACGGGAAGGGGGTCCCCTGAGGCTTGGGGATGTCAGGGATTGGGAGGGCGTTGCGCCAGCCACAGCACCCTGGCGTCGCGAAGCAACCTTTCGCCGCACGGTTTACCCTTGCTGAGTGATCGCTTATTTGGAGGCGTAACGACATGACGGAATGGGGGTTCTTGTGGAGGAGGGGGATCAGCAGGGATCGGGAACGACTTTGCGCCAGCCACATCGCTCTGGCGTCCCATCGTCACGTGTGTTACCTTACACTGCGCCAGCGCCCAGCACACCTGCTTAAGCACGTCACTATGTTTACTCCTCCTGCTCGCACACTTGCAAGAATGACAGGCGTGGCTATATGACGGAGGGGGGGGGCTTCCTGAGGAGACACAGGGATGGGGGAGGACCTTGCGCCAGCCACAATACATTGGCGTCGCGACGCCACGTTTTTATCTAACAGCGAAGACTGATGATAGGTTTCTAGTAGGGTCAAAAGAGAGCATCATGACTCCCCAAGGGGGTCTGGGCAGATGCATGCCGGACGGGTGCCGCGGGAATCCGGGGATCCCTTTTTTAGCCAACAGTAACGCACTTCGTGGTCTTCGAGTTCCCAGAACTCCATTCCTGGGCATGATTTTGAATGCCCGGAGCCAACTGTAGGCCACTTCGTGGTCTTCGAGTTCCAAGAACTCCATTCCTGGGCATGATTTTGAATGCCCGGAGCCAACTGTAGGCCACTTCGTGGTCTTCGAGTTCCCAGAACTCCATTCCTGGGCATGATTTTGAATGCCCGGAGCCAACTGTAGGCCACTTCGTGGTCTTCGAGTTCCAAGAACTCCATTCCTGGGCATGATTTTGAATGCCCGGAGCCAACTGACGGCCACTTCGTGGTCTTCGAGTTCCCAGAACTCCATTCCTGGGCATGATTTTGAATGCTGCTGAGGCTGAGGCCAGGCTGAGGCTGAGGCAGGCTGAGGCTGACTGAGGCTGAGGCTGGCAGGCTGAGGCTGAGGCAGGCTGAGGCTGAGGCTGAGGCAGGCTGGCTGAGGCAGGCTGGCTGAGGCTGAGGCTGCAGGCTGAGGCTGAGGCAGGCTGAGGCTGAGGCCGAGGCTGAAGGCAGACTGAGGCTGAGGCTGAAGCAGGCTGAGGCTGAGGCTGAGGAGGCTGAGGCTGAGGCTGAGGCAGGCTGATGCTGAGGCAGGCTGAGGCTGAGGCTGAGGCTGATGCAGGCTGAGGCTGAGGCTGAGGCCGAGGCTGAAGGCAGACTGAGGCTGAGGCTGAAGCAGGCTGAGGCTGAGGCTGAGGCTGAGGCTGCAGGCTGAGGCTGAGGCTGATGCAGGCTGAGGCTGACTGAGGCTGAGGCTGAGGCTGAGGCTGCAGGCTGAGGCTGAGGCAGGCTGATGCTGAGGCAGGCTGAGGCTGAGGCTGAGGCTGAGGCTGATGCAGGCTGAGGCTGAGGCAGGCTGAGGCTGAGGCCGAGGCTGAAGGCAGACTGAGGCTGAGGCTGAAGCAGGCTGAGGCTGAGGCTGAGGCAGGCTGAGGCTGAGGCTGAGGCAGGCTGATGCTGAGGCAGGCTGAGGCTGAGGCTGAGGCTGATGCAGGCTGAGGCTGAGGCTGAGGCTGAGGCGAGGCTGAGGGCTGAGGCTGAGGCTGCAGGCTGAGGCTGAGGCTGAGGCAGGCTGAGGCTGAGGCAGGCTGAGGCTGAGGCTGAGGCTGAGGCAGGAGGCTGAGGCAGGCTGAGGCTGAGGCCGAGGCTGAGGCAGACTGAGGCTGAGGCTGAAGCAGGCTGAGGCTGAGGCTGAGGCAGGCTGAGGCTGAGGCTGAGGCAGGCTGATGCTGAGGCAGGCTGAGGCTGAGGCTGAGGCTGATGCAGGGTGAGGCTGAGGCAGGCTGAGGCTGAGGCCGAGGCTGAAGGCAGACTGATGCTGAGGCTGAAGCAGGCTGAGGCTGAGGCTGAGGCAGGCTGAGGCTGAGGCAGGCTGAGGCTGAGGCTGAGGCAGGCTGAGGCTGAGGCTGTGACTGCGACTGCCGTTGCCACTGCGACTGTCATCGCGAATGCGACTACGACTGCGAGAACAGCAGAATTCTACAACTGGATTCTCATCTGAATCTTAAGGGGAATGCTTCCAGATATGCTCCTGCACATCGCTGTTAGGTTGCTTTGTCGGGATAAGTTATTTCACGCCGCGCCAGAGCCCAGCAGGCACGCGTAAGCACGTCACACTTTCTATGTTTGCTGATCGCGCACACGCAGGCGTGATTAGATGACGGGGAGGGGATTCCTCTGGAGGAGGGGGGTCAGTTGGGATCGGGGAGGATGTTGTGCCAGTCGCAACAATGTTGCGTCCCAGCGCCACGTTTTTACCTCACACAGCGTCAGCGCCATGCAGATCTTCTTAAGCACGTCACTATGTGTTCTCTTTGCTGTTCGCATATTTGCAGGTATGACTGTATGACGGAGGGGATCGGGGAGGATGATGTTGGGTGGAGCAGGTTTGTCAGCATAATTTCGCAGGCGAATCTGCATTACATTACATTAACAGGCCAACCGACCCAGGCCAGCCTCAACACGCTCAGTTGTTTGGTTTGTTTATCTTATGTCACGCCTTTGAGGCAGTCAGCACCTTTTGGACATCAGGAGCCAGCACGGTAGCATCACATGTTCATTAGTATTAGGCTCCATCGCATAAAGGGCAGCAGCCGAAGACTTGCCTACGCTGTACTGCTTACTTCTGTTTTCCTGCGCGCAACTAGGGCAGCACGCACCACATATTCCGAGGGTCTTACCATTTCTGATATTCATTTTGTGCGGAAGCTTGAAGCTAATCACGCTAAGGTACGTGCTGTCGTACGTGGCGGGCGCCAACTCTCGTTATGTGTCTTGCCGCAGCCTTTCCTTCCTGTCTTTTTTCCGCGGCGCCCGCCAGGTACCTTATGCGTCGAGTCGTGCTTACTTCATTTTTCATTCAAGTCTTCAACGGCTCACGCCACAATCGTAGGATTCAGGTCTGGTCAACGGAAGAGGAGGAGGAGGAAGAGGAGGAGGAGGAGGAGGAGGAGGAGGGGGAGGGGAATGAGGGGGAGGGGGAGAGGAAGGGTGAGGGGGAGGGGGAGGGAGGAACGGGTCGCGTCGCATGTGGTTGCCCCTGGCCCTGCAGGGATCCTCTCCCCCTGGCCGCCCCAATCGTTCGGCATCGTCCGGCCAGCTTTTGGAACGCTGGTTGGAGCGTCGGGCCGGACACCCGACGCGACGTTTGTCTTACGTCGGGTTTTGTTCTCGCTGTCGGCCTCGGGAGGCATGTTCTGGGGCCCGATGCTTTGAACATGAATGCGCGCTGGTGTGCGTAGCACAACTGTTTGTACTTGCGCGCAACATGTGTATTGTATAGATATCTAACGATATCTCTTCCACGCGAAGCTTCACATACGCATACAATAGCATTGATTGTCTCTCTCCTCTGTGAGACTACTAGCGCGGACGACTTCTGGCGAAACTACTGGCGCGTACGTCCCGATGCGAGCGCTGTTTGCTGCTGCTGTGAGCAGCCATCCACCCTTTTGTTTCTCGTTCTGCTGTTCCATAGCGCCTGGCGCGGAGCCAAACGCACTCTCGGGACAACATGGACACATTGGGGCGGCGAGGACGGCCGCTGAGTACGCGTGATTCTGAAATGAAGTGAGTTTGGACAGAAGTAGCCACTTTTGAATTGCGAGCGAGCAAGCGAGCGAGCAGTATGCGCGAGCGAGCACTGTTCGGGTCACTGCATCTGGTTTGTATGCACCACGCTGCGCGCATAAGTCAGTGGTGAGTGCGCCTTGCATCGCGGTGATCAGGGGGGCCTAAACAGTTATCCTGGCGAAGAACCAGCCATATGAAGTTGCGGGTACCGCAATTGTGGATATCTTTTTCGGTGGAGCTCCCTATGGGGCCACGAAGCGCTGCGCTGGGCGGGGGGGGGGGGGGGGAACGCATGGGGCGGTAGCACTGAGGCCGTCGGTGAAGCTTCTCCGTATGAGGCCACGAAGCGCTGCACTGGGTGGGTGAAAATACCAAATCAGGCGTGTGGGACGCATGCGGGCGGTCCCACTGGGGGCTTCGGTGGAGCTCCCTCTGGGGCCACGATACGTTGTACTGGGTGGGTGAAAATGCCAAATTGGGTGTGGGGGGCGCATACGGGCGGCCCCAGTGAGGGTTTCGGTGGGGTTCCCTGTGTGGCCACGAAGCGCTGTACTGGGTGGGTGGCAATGCCAAATTGGGTGTGGGGGACGCATGCGGGCGGTCCCAGCGGGGGCTCCCGTGGAGCTCCCTATGGGGCCACGATACGTTGTACTTGGTGGGTGAAAATGCTAAATTGGGCGTGGTGGCCGCACGCGGGAGGTCCCACTGGAGGCTTCGGTGGAGCTCCCTATGGGGCCACGAAATGCTGTGCTGGGTGGGTGACAGTGCCAAGTTGGTTGTGGGGAACGCATGCGGGCGGCCCCACTGGGGGCTTCAGTGGAGCTCCCTATGGGGCCACGAAGCGTTGTACTTGGTGGGTGGAAATGCCAAATTGGGCGTGGTGGCCGCATGCGGGCGGTACCACTGGGGGCTTCGGCGGAGCTCGCATGAGGGCGACGTCGCCGTCCGCCGTCGGCGTCAGGGCCTTGTTATCGAAGACGCGGGAGTCGGCGCGCAGCTCTTCGACGACCTCGCCGCGGCGCAGCGAGCCCACATCCTCGGCGACGACCCACGCGCGCACCTGCTGGGCAGGGGCCAGGGGGCCGCGGCCAGCCTGACTGGCGGCCGCTGCTGCGCGACGCCGCCCTCGATAGCTCGACCGCAGGGTGACAGAGGGGGCGTGCAACAAGGGGGTTGCAATGGGAGATGGATGGCCCATGTATGCTCAAGTATGTGATCGGTACGATTGGCATCCAATGTTGGCGGTCATGGAGGGCCAGCTGTGCCCGCGCTTTGCCCGCGCGGGCAAACGCGCCGTCCATCCGCGATCGTTCATGCGCGCGGGCGTTCTTACATATTGCGCGTGGCGCGGCGAAGTTGAGTGCAAGTGTGTCTTGATTGTGCGATTGATGATCGCGCATGTTCCCAAACGATGATTTGTCGACCCCCAAGACACATTCGGAATGGCCCCCCTGATTATCCCACCATGTGGTTTCACATGTTCCTTGTTTCTCAACATTTGATTTCGCATGCTGGCCCATGTCATACATATTGTTACACGCACTTCCAACGTGTGAATTGACATTCTGGTTTCCCAGAATGTGAATTCACATGTTGGCTTCCCCCTACTATGTGAATTCGCATGTTGCCCTGGCCGCCAAGGTCCCCCAAACTGAGGTGCAGTGCTCCGCGCGTCAGATTGGTGGGCAGATTCTAACATTCACCCCACCGCTTTGGTGCATTCCAGCCTTCTCCTGTTGCGCCCTTTGCGCGCGTTGCCTTCGTCGCCTTTCCCGAGCCCCCCGCCCCCTTTCTTCGTTCACTTCAGGTCTCGCGCGCGGGCGCGGGCGGGGAGTTTCAATTGGCCCCCCCGCCGAACACGGCAATCGAGGATGCAGCGCCCATGCATGGCTCATGAAGACACCATTGCTGGGGCCCTGCGCCCGACCCCCACTTTCACCTCCCAAACATGGTGAGTCAAGGGCCCTCCCAGTCCATTTCGATGGCACAGGGCGCCGCCGTCGCACGTTCGCGGGCGCCGTGACCCGCATGACCGATGATCTGCCAGAAGGGGGCCTGGACCTAACGGGCCCGCGCACGAGCTTGCGCAGGCTGCAAGGCGCGGCCCCCCTGCCCCAAACCCTGCGGCGCAGTCAGAGCACTGGAAGTAGCAGCCAAGGTCCAGGACGCAGACAGGTCACAGCATGAGCACGAGGCGCTGTCCAACATCTTGGAAGCGATGGCGCGCGTGGATCAGCTCAATATTCCAAGCCTTCGATGAGGTGACGTGATCGCGCGGAGGCCCCAGCTCATCGAGGATGCCCACGCTCGCAGTGAAGCGGGCGTCGCTGCCGACCACAGCGCCGCCGACCATTGCATGGGCTTGTCCGCGCGCAGGATGGGCGTTCCCATCGCCCCTGAGCTTCGCCAGCACGTCGCCGACAGCCTCCGCGGCGAGGCGCAGGTGGCCAAGTGGGCGGGGAAGGCCAAGGAGGAGCAGCGGCTGCGCAGGCAGCCGAATCAGAAAGGGCTAGAAGTAGGAGCACCCACCCTGAGGCGCGTCGGGCGCGGGGGTCGGACGCCCCGCGCCCGCGCGGAGGCCAGCGCACGTGAATGTGGCCATCGCGATCGCCTCGGTCGGGGTCCTATGACTGAGCAGCTTGGACCAGAAGCGCTTGAGTTTCGTCGCGCGCCACCTCGAGAGCTTTCACCTGCACCTCCCGCTCCGATCACTCCACCTACCTCCCCCGGGTCGTCGCGCCGCGCGCGGGGGAGGTCGGCTCGGCGCCGCTGCGTGGAGCAGTGGGTCGATGAGGCACTCGCCGTTTTGAATGAGATGAGTTGCGTGGGGGGGGGGGGCCAGAGACCCTGCGGCCATCGCTGGCGCAGCGCACCTCGCAGGAGGCATTGTTCGAGCTTGCCTCTTCACTCCCATCACCGACGCGCGCTTGCAGTTGCCGCGGGGCCGCCCAAGAGCCCCCGGCAAACGTGGTCGACTACGCCAGCGTCGGCCAGGGTGCCGCGGCGAGGCCGTGCAAGCGCTCTCTGGCGCAAATGCCAGCGGTTGGGGGAAGCTCTGATCCGCTGATCTCGGCGGCTGGTGAGCCGGAGAGGGAGTTGCCGCGGCGGCCAGCAGAGGCCATGCTGGCGGATTCGGACGACGCGGGCTGGAGGTCGGAGAAGATGAGCACCATCAAGCCCCGCATGGACACGACGGTGCGCTCGAATCGGATAATCATTCCTCAATGACTTGCACGGCGCCTCGCTCGTCGCATGAACCCCCCAGCCTCGTGAGATATGCGCGCCGTTGTTCGCGGCCGAGAAGAACGGCGACCTCCGTTTGGCAATGGGCTGCCGCGCCAGTAACTCCCAATTTCGGCCGCATCCGCATTTCGGCATGGAGACTGGGGGGGCCTGGTCGAGGAAAGAGACGCCCGATGGGGCGGGCGACCCTTTCTATTGCCATTCCAGGTGCGAAGAATTATTTTCACGCGATCCAGAACCACCCGGACCTCCAGCCCTATTTCTGCTCGCCGCCGATCTCGGTCGTCGAGGGGCTTCATGCAGGACCTGGGGGGCTTGAACGTTTCTGATTTCGCATGGCCTACGTTGCGACCTGTTCCGATGGGTCGGAGTTGGGCTTTCCATTTCGGCCAAGAGATTCTGGGTAATCTCATCGACGAGGTTATGAAAGGCGTGGGCCGCTACTCTCTGCTTCGTTCTGTGGGGCCCGTCCCAGACGTGGGTTCTGAACTACGCGTGATCCCGTATTGCGACGACCTCAACGTCAGCGGCCTGGATAAGGGGGGGCGCAGGTGGCCGAGGACACGGTCGTCGCTCACCTCAGGTAGCAGGGCTTCCCTGCGCATGAGGAGGAGGACGCTTCTACCAGGATAGTCTCTTTATGGCCGTTGTATTGGTGGAGTAAAGTGGACCCTCTACAATGAGCCTGAGCGGGCCGAACGGCTCGCCAAGTACTGCAAAGTGATGGATGGAGGTGCCCGCCTGTCTGGGCGCGCCGTTCAGAGGTAGGCCGGGCACGTCCTCGACTTTATCCGATTTAGAGGGTTGGCGCAGGCAGGCGACGGGCGTGGACGTCTCTACGCAGAGAGGCATGTTGGGTCGGGGGCCTCGTCGGAGTCTGCGCCGCTGACCTGAAGATGACCTGGGGCCCTCGGGTGAGAATGGCGGATGCACGCGAGACAGGGGCGGGCGTCGCCTTCGCCGAGTTTGTCGCCCGCAGAGTTGCGGCTGTGGGCCGCATCCTAGAACGGTGGCGCTACCGAGGCAATCGCCCGCTGTCACAGCTCGTCGTGCTGCCGTTGCAAAATTTGATGTCTTTTTCGACCTGGGCTTTGTGCACCCTGAGGGCCCTGGAGGTGCACTGGAGATGCTCGATGAGAGCCCGTGCTTCCAGGATGTCCCGGACGTGTTAGACCAGGCTCTTCGAAGGGGAGATGTTTTCACGAAGTTCAAGAATCTGAATGGGATGCCTGCCCTGGAAGCGCGGGCGACAGTCTTGGGAATTAGACATGGTCTTAGGTCCACTGAGGGCTGCCATGGGGGCCACCTGATCATGGGGGGCCAGCTGACTCGTCCGTCGCGCTTCGGCACTGGCCATTGCAAGATGCGCCAAGCGGCACTTCCGCTGTGTCCCTTCGGAGAAGAACAAAACTGATCGCCTCTCGCGGAAGTGCGCGGGGGGGGGGGGGGGGGCGAAAGCCGGGGCGGGTGGCTCCGCCCGCTCGGCCTCTCAGTCATGGCCTGACCAAGCCGAGGTCGTCTGCGAGCAGCGCCTGGGGGGCGACGGTCGCCGCCCACGCGTCGGGCGCCGCCTCCGGGCTCCACCGCGCGAGGCCCCGGGGGGGCCACGGCCGCCAGTGGGGCCCGCCTGCCGCGGAGGAGCGCCCGCCCACCACCTCGCGGCCGCTGCCAGCCGCGAGGAGAGGAGGTCCAAGAGGGCGGAGACCTTCGGCATCTCCCGGCCCCGCGCGGCGGACGGCCAGTTCTCCATTCTTGAGTCGCATGCCATCGCGAGCACGGCGGATGGCCTCTACAATGCCTGGTTCAAGGAGCTCCAGGATTTTGCGACCTCGATAGATCGCGCGCTGGACTCCGCCAAGAGCGCAGACGCAGCAATGGCGGACTTCGCGGACTACTTGTTTTTAGAAGGCCTCGAGGAGGCGGAGTTGCTCAAGGCGCGCGCCGCGGCGGTCTGGCATCTTGCGGATTTGCCCCCATGGGGAAAGCTGCGCCTGCCGCGCTTCCAGAGGGCGGTCAAGGGCTACACCAACCTCGACCCGGGCATCGCGACGCCCCCCGCCCCGTGGGAGATCACCTGCCGGATCGCGAGGCAGCTGGCAGAGGTCCTGAAGTCGGTCCTCGCCTACCTAGCGATCCCCCTGATGCTCGCGGCGCATCTGCGGTCGATCGACCCGCGCTCGCTAAAGGAGGAGGACCTCTGCCCACCGAGCGCGAGCAGCCAGTGGTGGGCTTGGAAACTCCACCCAGCCGAGCGCGGCGACAAGTCGAATATCGGCCTCTGCGACGAGAGCATCCTGCTCGACGCCTCGTACCTCCCAGATTTGGGCGAGTGCGTCGTCGCGCTCATGACAGGCGGCCCCGCCAGGAAACTGTTCAACATCGGGCCGTCAGCCCTCCTGTCGCTCTGGAAGGTAGCCATGCGCCAGCTGGGGTGCCCCGCCGGCGCGAAGTACGTGCCATGCCAGCTGAGGCATGGGGGCCCATCTCACGATCGGCTCGCGGGGTGCCGCAGGCTGCCAGAGAACCAGAGGCGCGGCCGCTGGCTGGCCGAGGGCGCGGTCAGACGCTACGAGGCGAGCGCCAGGGCGCAGCAGGAGTGGGCCCGCTCCTCGGCCGCCCAGCAGCTCGAGGCCCGCGAGGCAGTCGGCTGGATCCAGAGCCAGTTGGGCTCGCAGCCCCTCGGCTGCGCCAGGGGCCTGGCCCGCCGCGCTACGGCCTCGACCTCTATGCCGGCACCACGGGCATCAGCCAGGCGCTCGCGCGCACGGGCATCGACGGCTCGGCCTGGGACGCGCTCTTCAGTGTAAAAGCCGACCTCGCGGACCCGCAGAAAATGAAGCGGTTGGCCAGGCGAACGCCGCAGACCAACGTGGCCCAGCACAGGCGTCTCTTCGCAGCCAGCGGACGGAGACAGGGCCTGCCAGCGCGGTGCCTCGGCGCGTGGATCGCGATCGCCTGCTCGACGTGGTCCAGAGTCCGAGACCTGCCGCCAAGGCCCAGGATCAGAGATGATGGTGATAATTTGTTTGGTTTTACAGACCTCTCGCCTACTGACGGACGTGATGTAGAAATGGGCAATCGGATGATAGAGTATATGTGCATATTCCTGGGGGCCGTGCTCCCTCTCAGCCTCTATGTTGTTATTGAAAATCCTCGCCTGTCTCGTATCTGGTTTCATCCCACGTTGATTCGTTTATGGGAGAAGTTTGCGGGAGAGTTGTTTGTTTTGACCAGTGCGGCTTCGGCGCGTGCTGGAGGAAGTCAACAGGCCTGCTCGCGTGACTTGTTCTTGAGCTTGCGTCATACTCTCGCCGAGCTTCACAGATAGGGCTCACGTGCAACTTCATGGCAAGGACCCCTCAGGGAAGTGGCGCACTTCTGGCGCGCAGGAATATCCCAAGGATTTGTGCGAACAGGCGGCCAGCGCTTTTCAAGATGCTCTCGATAATCGTTTTGGAAGGGATGGACTGGCCCCCTGCCAACTGCGTGCGGGCTTCCCCCCAACACTTTTTGGAAGTGGGTGCGGGAGTATTTCCAGGTCTGTTTACGTGTCTCTCTTGCAAGTTTGCTCATTCGCCAAGCGCCGCCCTGGAAGAACCTGTGGCCTGGCAGGAAAATACAGAAGCGAAGCATGACACATGCTTGCAGGAGTATGTTGAGCCTTTGATTGACTGCCGTCCTAGTGGCTCAATGTTGTTGTATGCAATCATTGGGGCTCAAGTTTTTCTCTCGGCCCACCGTCCGTCCCCTCCCTCATCCAACATCTCTGTTTCAGCACTATTAGAATGTATCCTGGGAGTGTTCCCAGGTATGTCTGCGCGTCTCTCTCGCAAGCCTGCTCATTCGCCAAGCGCCGCCCTGAAAGAACCTGTAGCCTGGCAGGAAAATTGAGAAGCGACGCATCGATCTATTTATTCGTGTGTGTCCCAGGGCCCCTTCAGCAGGGCGTGCACGGGGACCAGCGCGTTGGGCCCGAAGAGCGGCTTCCGGACCAGTTTGGCCATATGGGCCTCGGAGCGGAATTTCTGGCATGTTTCGGACGGGGCCGGGACGAGGATAAGTCCGTTCTCGAAGGTTCTGGAAAGATCTCAGAGCGTCCCGGAACGCTCTGAGAAGGCCGCGGCTCCCGAGACATCTTCCAGAACCGCTGGCACTCAGGGATTTTCCATTTATCTTCGCCCGATGTTCTCATTGTCGTGGCCTCGCCGTAACGTTCGGAAAGATTCACGCGCCGCTTTCGGCATCATTCGGGCACAATTTCTGGCGCATCGCTCCGCGGGACTCGTGGAATAGTTAGCCTTGCCGCCTGCATCTCGCCGCCGCGCGCAGGAAGACGCCTCCGCCGCGGTCGAGCTGAACCCCGCGAACACTAAGGCCCGTGGGCCGACGCGGACGGAGAAAGGGAGGAAGGGTGAGGGTTATAGGATCGAGCGCTGAATGCGAGACTGCCGCTCGCACGTCACTCACACACATATATTTTCATATATATATATATATATATATATATATATATATATATATATCGCGCGGAAGCTCTACGAGTCTCCCGGCGGTAACCAAGGTTGACGGTTTATTGCCGGCGCCAAGTTCCGCAGCGCCAGTTGGCTAGTTGGCTCGAAAAATCTCGACGGAAGTTTTGTTGACTTTGGTCCAGGGGGCGTCTCGTCGCCGAGTCTGGGTTCTCCTCACGATTCTGGTTGAGGTCGGTGCCTACTTACCAAGGAGGAAGGGGAGGAAAGGGAGAGAGCAGTAAAGAGGAGAGGGAGAAGGGATGATCGAGAGAAGGAGGGAGGAGAGATGAGGAGAGATGAGAGATGAGGAGAGAGGAGGAGGAGGAGAAAGAGGAGGAGGGCCAGTCGTCTCTCTCAGGAGGAGGAGGAGGAGGAGGAGGAGGAGGAGAGGTGGAGCAGGATGATGCTGATGATGACGTTGATGGTGCTGATGATGCAGATGATGATGATGGTGATGATGATGATGATGATAATGATGATGAGTATGCTGATGATGCTGATGATGATGATGATGCGGATGATGATGCTGATGATGACGATCACGATGATGATGGTGATGATGCTGATGATAACGATGACCATGATGATGATGATGATGATGATGATGATGATGATGATGGTGATGGTGATGGTGATGGTGATGGTGATGGTGATGGTGATGGTGATGGTGATGGTGATGGTGATGACGATGATAATGACGACTCTGATGACACTGATGATCACGATGCTGATGATGCTTATCAGTATGATGCTGATGTCGATGGGGATGATGATGATGATGCTGATGATGATGATGATGATGCTGATGACGCTGACGATGCTGATGATGCTGACGATGCTGATTATAATGAGGAGGATGATGCTGGTGATGGTGATGCTGATGATGATGGTGATGATGATGATGGTGGTGATGATGATGATGGTGGGGATGATGATGATGCTGATGATGATGATGATCATCATCATCATGATGATGATGATGCTGATGATGATGATGATGCTGATGATGATGATGATGATGATGATGATGATGATTATGATGATGATGATGATGATGATGATGATGATGATGATGATGATGATGATGATGATGATGGTGGTGGTGATGATGATGGTGGTGATGATGGTGATGATGGTGATGATGATGATGATGATGATGATGATGATGATGATGATGATGATGATGATGATGATGATGATGATGATGCACTATAGAACGATTCTCGCCCACCAGCACCGGCACCGGCACCGGCACCGGCACCGGCACCGGCACCGGCACCGGCACCGGCACCGGCACCGGCACCGGCACCGGCACCGGGCACCGGCACCGGCACCGGCACCGGCACCGGCACCGGCACCGGCACCGGCACCGGCACCGGCACCGGCACCGGCATCGGCACCGGCACCGGCACGGGCACCAGCGCCGTCGCCGGCGCCAGCACCGGCACTGGCACCCGCACCCGCAACCGCACCGGCACCAGCCCTGGCACCGGCACCGGCACCGGCACCGGCGCCGGCGCCAGCACTGGCACCGGATGAAAAACATCATTGACATTGAACATCATGACATTTCCCAAACAGTGCTTGCATTTAGGGGGCCTTCTCTCTTCTTTCCTAGTATTAGCTGGGTCGTCTGAGGGGCGGTCTGGCGGCTGTCTCCTCCTCGCGGTTGCCGCCCTGTCGCCGCCCGTCGTCGTCTGGGCTTGAGGGGCGGTCTGGTTTTTCCGTCCTTGCCGTCGCCCCCCCTTGCTGCGTCGTCGCCGCCCGTCGTCTTGGCCTGAGGGTCGGTCTGGCGGTTCCTTGCTCGTTGCCGTCACCGTCCCGTCGCCGCCTCCTCGTCGCTGCCCTGTGCGCCCCCCCAGCGGCTGCAATCCAATCGGTTGCAAGCCAATCAAGTGCAAACCCAGTGGAATCGATTGCAGTCCAATCAATTGTAAAATTATGCAAACGCAGTTCCCCACATAAAAAAATTAAAGGAGAAGCTCATCGAACGAGTAAGTACGCACGAAAGGGCAGACGAAAGAAAGGAGGAGGGAGGACAGGTGCTCAGGAAACGAAGCCTTGTAAATAGTACGGGTTGTTGATGCCCTCTTCGTTTTGGCGGGGCCCCGCTGGAAGGGGGGAGGCCTACGAAACCTGGTAAAGAGTAATGCTGTCCGCGACCCTCCTCGTTCAAGCGAGTCCTCCTCCTCCTCCTCCTCGTCGTCCTGCTCCTCCTCGTCCTCCTCATCCTCGGCATCATCATCATCATCATCATCATCATCATCATCACCAGCATCATCGTCGTCATCATCAGCATCATCAGCAGCATCGTCGTCACCCCGTCGTCATCGTCGTCAGCATCAGCATCATCGTCATCATCATCATCATCATCAGTATCAACATCATCAACATCATCATCCTCATCGTCAGCATCATCGGCATCATCATATCCATCATCATCATCCTCATCATCGTCATCATCAGCATCATCATCATCGCCAGCGTCATCGTCATCATCATCGTCGTCGTCGCCACCATCGTCATCAGCATCATCATCATCATCAGCATCGTCATCATCATCATCATCACCATTAGCGTCCTTGGCATCATCATCGTCCGCGCCATCGTGGACGTCATGATCATCATCATCGTCGTCATCATCATCAACAGCACCAGCAACGTCAGCATCAGCAGCAGCATCGTCATCATCACCAGCATCAGCATCATCATCCTCGTCGTCGTCGCCATCGTTGTCATCATCGTCATCATCATCATCATCGTCATCATCATCAGCATCATCATCATAATCACCGTTATCGCCATCGTCATCGTCCATCACCATTATCGCCATCGTCATCGTCATCGTGAACAGCAGTATAACCATCGTCATCACCATCATCATGATGAAGCCTTCCTCATCGCAGAACTCCCCCTCCTCCTCACCCTCCTCAGTGGGAGGAGTAGGACGTGAGATGGATAGGTAATGTTCTCCCCTCCTCTTCACCCATGTCAGTGGGAGGGGCACGAAACCATTTAAATAGTATGGGTTTCCGATACCCTCCTCGCTCAGACGGGGCCTCCCTGGAGAGGTGATAGGGGCACGAAAACATGTAAATAACATGGGTTTCCGATACCCTCCTCGCTCAGGCGGGGCCTCCCTGGAGGGGTGGGAGGGGCACATCACCATGTAAACAGCATGGGTTTCCGATACCTTCCTCGCTCAGGCGGGGCGTCCTTGGAGAGGTGGGAAGGGCACGAAACCATGTAAATAGTATGGGTTTCCGATACCCTCCTTGCTCAGGCGGATGGAAAGGGCACGAAACCATGTAAATAGTATGGGTTTCCGATACCCTCCTCGCTCAGGCGGGGCCTGCCTGGAGGGGTGGGAGGAGCACGAAATGTAATCTGTATTCATTTCCGATACCCTCCTCGCCCAGGCAGGGCCTCCATGGAGAGGTGGGAAGGGCACGAAACCATGTAAATAGTACGGGTTCCCGATTCCCTCCTCGCTCAGGCGGGGCCTCCCTGGAGGGGAGGGAGGGGCACGAAGCCATGTAAATAGTATGGGTTTCCGATACTGTCCTCGCTCAGTCAGGCGGGGCCTCCCTGCTGGAGGGGTGGGATACCCTCCTCGCTCAGGCGGGGCCTCCCTGGAGAGGTGGGAAGGGCACGAAACCATGTAAATAGTATGGGTTTCCGTTACCCTCCTCGCTCAGGCGAGGCTTCCCTGGAGGGGCGGGAGTGGCAATGCTGGGAGGCGGGAGGCGGGAGGGAGAAAGAGAGGATGTTCTGGGAAAACAAGCACCCGCACCAGCACCGGCCACCGGCACCAGCACCGGCACCGGCACCGGCACCAGCACTGGCACCAGCACCGGCTACGGGCCACCGGCACCGGCCACCAGCACCGGCACCGGCACCGGCACCGGCACCGGCACTGGCACTGGCACCGGCACCGGCACCGGCACCGGCACCGGCACCGGCACCGGCACCTGCACCGGCACCGGCACCCGCACCCGCACCGGCACCGGCACTGGCACCGGCACCGGCACCGGCACCGGCACCGGCACCGGCACCGGCACCGGCACCGGCACCGGCACCGGCATCCGCACCCGCACCGGCACCGGCACCGGCACCGGCACCAGCACCGGCACCGGCACCACCGGCACCAGCACCGGCACCGACACCGGCACCGGCACCGGCACCGGCACCGGCACCGGCACCGGCACCGGCACCGGCACCGGCACCGGCACGGGCACCGGCACTTGCACCGGCACCGGCACCGGCACCCGCACCGGCACCGGCACCGGCACCGGCACCGGGGCAAGAATCGTTCATGCCTTTGATGATGATGATGATGATGATGATGATGATGATGGTGATGATGATGATGATGATGATGATGATGATGATGATGATGATGATGATGACGATGATGATGATGATGATGATGTGATGATGATGATGATTATGATGATGATGATGATGATGATGATGATGATTGATGATGATGATGATGATCATGATGATGATGATTGGTGATGATGATGAGATGATGATGTGATGATGAGATGATGTGATGATGATGATGATGATGAATGATGATATGATGGTGATGATGATGATGATGATGATGATGATGATGATGATGATATGATGATTATGATGATGATGATGATATGATGATGATGATGATGATTGATGATGATGATGATGATGATGATGATGATGATGATGATGATGATGATGATGATTGATTGATGATGATGATGATGATGATGATGATGATGATGATGATGATGATGATGATGACGATGACTGATGATGAGATGATATGATGATGATGATGATGAGATGATGATGATGATGATGATGATGATGATGATGATGATGATGATGATGATGATGATGATGATGATGATGATGATGATGATGATGATGATGATGATGATGATGATGATGATGATGATGATGATTGATGATGATGATGATGATGGGGATGATGATGATGAATGATGATGATGATGATGATGATGATGATGATGCTGATGATGATGATGATGGATGATGATGATGATATGATGATGAGGATGATGATGGATGGTGGTGGTGGTGGGTGGTGGTGGTGGTGGTGGTGGTGGTGGTGGTGGTGGTGGTGGTGGTGGTGGTGGTGGTGGTGGTGGTGGTGGTGGTGGTGGTGGTGATGATGATTATGATGATGATGACGCTGACGCTGACGCTGACGATGATGATGACGATGATGATGAGGAGGAGGAGGAGGAGGGAAATGACGAGGTTGGAGGAGGAGGAGGAGGAGGAGGAGGATAAGGTGGAGGAGCAAGGAGAAGGCGGAGAGAGGACACTATAGCCGAAAGGATTTGTTCGGCCTCAGAAGACTTTTGCGGGCTTCCAGAGAGGAGACTTCCTGGAGCCTCCAAAGCTTCCGGGGACTTCCTCCGCCTCCCGCCTTGTGTGGCGGAGACTGGAGACACGTCTGGCCTCCGTCGGTGTAGGCAGTCGTCGGCGTCGGCCTCCCCGTCCTCCTGCTGCCGGTGCTGCTCCTCCTGCTCCATGCCGCGCGCGCGTGGGAGCGACCGCGCGCGGGCGAGGGGGGGAACGAGAGAGGGGACCAGGGGAAGGGACGAGGAGGGAGGGAGGCTGGAGGAGGGAGAGTAGATGAGGTGGAGGAAGAGGAGGAGGAGGAGGAGGAGGAGGAGGAGGAGGAGGAGGAGGAGGAGGAGGAGGAGGAGAATAGCGGAAGAGGAGAAAGCGGAGCAGGGAGGGGGAGGCGGAGGAGAAGGAGGATGCACCCGGAGAGAGAAAGGAGGAGGGAGGAGGGAGGAGGGTAGGACGAGACAGGGTAAGTAGGGAGGAAAGAGGATGGATGGAGGAGGGGGGAGGGGGGGAAGGACAAGCTAGGTGCGCTAGCGTCACATCTGACGTTCTACCCCTCCCTCCCATCTCTTACCACGGCGTAGATCTACTATATCTATGGGCACAGTCGGATGTCGAGCAGGGTAATGACCCCAAGAGGGTACGAGATGGCTGGAAAAGCATGGCGTAGAAGAGCACGGCTGATCATAGCATGTCATAGCATTGCGTGGCACTGCGTAGCGAAGCATGGCATCGTACAGCAGTGCACAACACAGCATCGCCTTGCATGCCGCGGCATGGCATCGGATGACTCGAAGGGTAAGTGGCCCGTCTACGACAGGACAGGGCCTGCCCGGAATGCCGGCTCCATGTCCTCCGCAACCGTGCCTGCCCGATGTGAGCGCTTTCGTCTGCCAAGTGCCGTCCGGAGGCGCGGGAACGAGGCCAGCGTTGTAGCGGAATCACGATTTTGAATGACCGAAGCGCAGAGATGAGGGCGGCGCTGCAGCGGGAGCACCATTTTGGAATTAGCCTGACGAAGGACCCACCCATATGCAGCTGTGAGTACCGCAGTCGTGTCTATCATGTTCGATGAAGCTGCCTATGGGGCCCACGATCCTCGTGAGGGTGCGCCGATCTGGGGCGGGGCCGCCATGCGAACTTTCCCCTGGGGCCTTCGGTGGAGCTCCCTATGGGGCCACGATCCTCGTGAGGGGTGCGCCGATCTGGGGCGGGGCCGCCATGCGAACTTTCCCACTGGGGCCTTCCGTGGAGCTCCCGATGGGGCCACGATCCTCGTGAGGGGTGCGCCGAACTGGGGCGGGGCCGCCATGCGAACTTTCCCACTGGCGCTTTCGGTGGAGTTCCCTATGGGGCCACGATCCTCGTGAGGGTGCGCCGAACTGGGGCGGGGCCGCCATGCGAACTTTCCCACTGGGGCCTTCGGTGGAGCCCCATATGGGGCCACGAAGCGTGTGAGGGGTGCGCCGAACTGGGGCGGGGCCGTCATGCGAACTTTCCCACCGTGGCCTTCGGTGGAGCTCCCTATGGGGCCACGATCCTCGTGAGGGTGCGCCGAACTGGGGCGGGGCCGCCATGCGAACTTTCCCACTGGGGCCTTCGGTGGAGCCCCATATGGGGCCACGAAGCGTGTGAGGGGTGCGCCGAACTGGGGCGGGGCCGTCATGCGAACTTTCCCATTGGGGCCTTCGGTGGAGCTCCCTATGGGGCCACGAAGAGTGTGAGGGGTGTGCCGAAATTGGGCGGGGCCGCCAGGCGAACGTTCCCATTGGGGCCTCAGGTGGAGCTCCCTATAGGGCCACAGAACGTATGAGGGGTGCGCCGAAATGGGTGCGGTGCGGGGGAGGGAGGAGCAGTAGGAGGAGGAGGAGGAGGAGGAGGAGGAGGAGGAGGAGGAGGAGGAGGAGGACGAGGAGGACGAGGAGGAGAGGTTGGACGCGGGGCGCTGTCTCTTCAAAACGAGGACCCAACACCACAAGATGGTTGGGAATAACCAGAAACGACTCGAAACAGTCACCATAACAACAACAAGCAATGAAGTTCTGTGTGTAAGCAGAATACGCGGAGAGGACGGGACACCGGGGATGGGCTTTGGTCCAGATTCATGCTCTGTAGTCCCTGTGCCCCAAACTGGCCTCCAGATATCCAAACGGAGGAGACACCAGCAGCCACCAGCCGCCTCGAGCTTCTTCCCACGCCGGATCGGAGGCCTCCACAGAGAGGCCTCGGTCCCCGAGGATCTGGCCCCGCCACCCCTCCATCCCTCCCGAAGGTACCGCGGGCCAAGCAGTGACCCCCGACGGGGGGGATCCATCGACCCCCAGTCGCCCATTCATCGCCACTGGGCCTGCCTTCCTCCCACCCCGCAGGAGGATCGCGATGCCTCGCCACACAGGGGCCCTGTCGCTGATCTGGGCCGTGGGCGGGTCGCAAGGGCGAGCCACGGCTCCCTCCTCCTCCTCCTCTTCCGCCTCTTCCTCCCCCTCTGGCAGGGGGGGGAGGATGAGAGAGGAGAGAAGAGAAGAGAAAGGCAAGCTTGGTGCGCAAGCGTCATATCGGACGTCCTACCCTTCCTTCCCGTCCCTAGTACGACTGCGTATATCTCCTCTCTATTCGCACAGTCGGATGCCGAACAGGGCGCTGATACCGAGAGAGTACGCGATGCATGGTATAGCATGGCATAGAAGAGCACGACCACAGCCGACGTACGTCGTCGCGTCGAGAACGCGATTCATTTCGACCACAAGGTCAAAGGGAAACCAGAAATGACACCTGACGGGAATTGTAAATGGACGGTTTGGGAAACGGGAAGCGCAAAATGAGATCAGCGTTGCAGGGGGAGCACGATTTGGAAGTACAGAAGCCTTAGAAATGAGACCAGCGCTGCAGTAGGAACACGATTTGGAAGGACCAGAAGGGTGGAGCTGAAGCCAACGTTGCAGCAGGAACACGATTTGGAAGAACCGAAACAATGAAATGAGGTCAGCGCTGCGGTGGGCACGGATTTGGAAGGACTTAGAACTGGAAAACGGAGCCAACGTTGCAACGGGAGCATTATTCTGAAAGGACTGAAAACGTACGGATGGCAAATTCACATATGAATTGTCAATTCGGCGGCATCGTGTGTGTGTGTGTAAAGAAAAGTACGCGGAGGAGGCCAGGACACCTCACCCGCGTCCTCGGGGGAGAAAGGAGAGTAGTATGCATATCGTGTAATCGTAGAGGGGAGAGGAGAGAGGAGGAGGGGGAGGAGGAGGAGGAGGAGGAGGAGGAGGAGGAGAAGGAGGAAGAGGAGGAGAAGGAGTAGGAGGAGGAGGAGGAGGAGGGGGAGGAGGAACTGCCGTGGACGGGGGAGGGAGGGCCCAACGCAGCGCGACGGCGGCGGCAGGCGCGGTACCGCCGCGCCATCGCGCGGACGGAGATGGGCCGGGCCGAGGAGGCGATGCGGGACGCGGAGCAGGCGGGCCCCCCCCCGCTCCGCCCCAGGGCCGGCGGCGGAGTCTCTGCGATGAGTGCTGCCGCACATGTGGTGGCTCCCTCGCTTTCTCTTCTTACAGTCGGGGCCCTGAAGAAGGAACCCTTTTCGTTGGTGAGGGGCTCCGTGTTCCTCAAGTTTTTCGCAGCTGGCCTTGGATTTTCCTCAGGTTTTCGATACGAAATCGAAGTTCAACTTATGGAAAATAGGGGCCTCGTTCCTTATTTAGGGTTCCTTAGGTCAACGCCCCGACTGTGTGGCTCCCTCGCGTTCTCTTCTTCGTGCCTCGCTGTGTGTTCGGCGCTCCGCGCCGCTGCTCGACCGCCGTCTGGCCCTCTGGCGGCCGCTGATTGAAACAAGTGCCAGAATTCCCCCCTTAAGGCCCCTCCTGGATTTCGAGGAGGAGGAAGAGGAGGAGGAGGAGGGGGAGGAGGAGAAGGATGTGGGGAGGAGGAGGAGGAGGAGGAGGAGGAGGAGGAGGTGGAAGGGGCGGGGGAGGAGGAGGAGAAGGAGGAGGAGGAGGAGAATGAGGATGAGGAAGATGAGGCGGAGGAGGAGGCAGAAAGGAAGGAGGAGGTACAGGAGGGAGAGGATGAGGATAGAAGGATGGAGGGCAGGAAGGCTGAGCAGCCAGCTTGTGCTTTTTTGTTTCAGGAGGGGGGTGAGGACCGCTCGCGAGGCCCCTTCCTCCTCAGCAGCGCGAGATGCGGGTCGCCTCGCCCAGTGGGAGGCCCGCTCTCGAGCGGGCGCGGGGACCGCCGCTGCGAGGAGGAGGCGAGCGGCGGAGAGGCGGCAGAAACATGTCCTCCGCCGCCCCTTGCTTCTCATCTTCTTCCTCTTCTCCCCCCATCAAGCCCTTCTTCTCCAAGAGTAGGGAGGGATCGGGAGGAAACTGGGTGGGATGGGGAGGGATAGGGAGGGATAGGAAGGGATAGGTAAGAGGGATGGGGAGGGATGGGGGGGGGGATAGGGAGGGATAGGGAGGGATAGGGAGGGATAAAGACAGATAGGGAGAGATTGGGATGGATACGGAGGTATAGGGGGGGACGGGGAGAGATAGGGAAGGATGGGGGGGATAGGGAGGGATAGGGAAGGATCGGGGGATGATGAGGAGGAGAAGGTCGATGATGATGGTGATGATGTTTTTGCGCGCCAGCGTTGGCTCAGCTTCTTAACGGCTGCGGGGGCGACGACCCCGAACATAACTTCATTGAAAAATCTGTCCTGGCGAAATTTGCCGTCGCGTGTTTCCGTGGTCGTGTATAGCCGTCGATGTGTTTCGGCGCGCGTCGGAAAGGGCGACTTGCTTTGAGAAAGGGCCGACCAAGTGGCCCATGTGGACACGTGTTTCGTTTATTATGAGTGTCCTCGACGATTCTCTTGCTTTCGGTTGTGTCGTTGATGAGTGTCCTCGCCGATTCTCTTGCTTTCAGTTGTGTCGCCGCTGATCGTCTTGACCGCGGAAGTACAAAACGAAGTGTCGCCGCTGATCGTCTTGACTTTCCGCCCCCCTACAGTTCTGACCCCTCGGGCGCACTCAAGTCGTACACAAGGAACTTTTGGTTTGGCTGGCCATGGCGGCAGACAGGTCGATGCCAGAAGAGAACCAAGGAACGAAGTGCTGAACGCCGCTCCTGTGGCCCACGCGCTGCCCTCAACGGAGCGAGGCGCGCAGCGAATGGCGGCGAGGAAGCAGGGGCGACACAGGATACACGTCTTGCACCCCGCGATGGCTGAGGAGGAGGTCGCACCCCTCCCCCAGCAGGCCCCTTCGGAGCTAAGCGGACCGGTTTGCTATCCTTCGGAAAAGACAAGCACGACAAACATAAATTGTTTGGGTTGCGCGCGATTTTTTTGGATCGGGCCCATTGCGGCGTATTCGGCGCCGCCTTTGGCTCGCTCCGCTCGCAAGCGAGGGGGGTCCAGCTCCGATGCAAGAAACCCGTGCGGAAATCCGCAAGTTTATGTTTATGCAGTTATGTTCTTTTTCTACTGTTACCCCTGATCGGTGGGTCTGGGGGGAGGGCCCCCCCTGGAGGCCGAATTGCTGCGGAGATCCTCCGTTGTGCGTGTTGGAGGCCTGGCTTATCCAGCTTTCCCGCTCGGCAGACGCAGGGCCACACAGGGCAATCCACGCCGCGAAGCGGGTGCGCAAACAGCTGGTGCACACATCGAATCAGAACACAAAGTGCAAAATGTTCCGTGCGGGTTTTAGGATCGGCGCTTGCCCCCCTTGGCGGCGCCTCCAGCGCAGCGTTTGGCGCGCTCCGCGCGCCAGGGGGGCGGGTCAGCGCCAGTTCAAGAAACTTGCGCGAAGCTCCGACAATTCATATGTATGCCGCTTTTTCTTCTTCCGAAAAACCAGTGCAGCGTCCAACAGCAGTTCCGATTCATTCAGAACTGGATTCGCTATCGGCGTCGCCGCGATCGTTGTCCATTTGGGGCACAAGCTCGCCTGCCTCACAAGCATTGTGGAGAAAACTCGGTGTTGGGCATCATGCCCAGCTTTTCCATGCCCATTCTTGAATAGGAGATCGATAACAGGATTGAATTACCCCAGAATTGTTTCGTCGAGTCTGTGATCGAATACGCAGATCACCCGTAGATCTACAAGCATTATACGTGTCCTTGTTTGTGGACTCGACGAACAGTTTTTTCGGCGGTAGATCAATGATATTGTCGATCTCCTACTCGAATTTCGGGTGTCCACATGCATCGGCTTTCCAGCCGCCACAGGACCTCGGAACTCGGACCCCGTCTGGGCGGCCCCCGCGCGAGGGCCCCCCCCGGTGCCAGGTGCTCTCGGAGCTGAACGGAGACGACGACAACCGGCACGACGTCGTGGCCCTCCGCGAAAGGATCTTGCGGCAGCAGGTTGCTCCAGACTCTCTCTGCCTGTCTGCTTGTCTTTAGCACCTTTTCATATGTCTGTTCTGTCTCGGGTTCTTTCTGGGTTCCCTCGAGTAGTTGGAGTAGTGGCAGCAGTCGTAGTGGCAGTGCTAATGGTAATTCCAATAACTGATGGGAGTTCGGACTACAACCGCTCGTGCTCTTGAACCAATTTGTTGTGGCAGCATTGGTAGTAGACATCTTTGTTGCGGCGTTCTCAGCTCTCCACGGTTCGCGTATCCCCATTAGCCCGTTCAGAGACATTGCCCATGAGCGTTGATGGGAGAAGGGGCGTAGATACATATAGACACATGTAGTGAAACCAAGTTGGCAGCCATGATGAATAGAGGGATGTCTGGGGGTAAGGGGGTGGCCTTGGAGGGCCTCTTCGGGCCATCCCTGGGGCCCGCGAGGGAGCGAAGGGAGGAGGGGGAGGAGGAGGAGGAGAAGGAGGAGGAGGAGGAGGCGGAGGAGGAGGAGGACCAGTGTAAACCCAAGAGTCATCAACGATGTTGGAATAAACCCTCCCTCCAAGGTCCCTCGTCATGGGCCCCTACAAGGGTTTATTTCCACTTAGGGAACTGCCTCGTTGGAAGACAACCGTTTGAAGACCCTGAACCATGCTAAAACATTACTCTCAGGATTCCAACGCCACGGATCAACCTGATTGTTGCGTCTTGACGATTGTGAATCGTGCGAGAACGCCATCCTTGTGACTTCAACACCGCGAATCGGCGCACCTGTTGCACCCTCATAGCCATGAACGGGTCCAAAACACTAATTATGGTACGTTCGTTGACCATGGGCATCATTGAAATCCTTGCAACTGTCCAGAAAGTTACGTGCGCGGCGCTAAGGCGAGAGCCACATATTGAAACCCACCCGCCCTGAATCCGTGAAACCCTTGCAAATTGTGAAAGCGAATGTGCGTGGTGCTGACGCGAGAGCCACATGTTGAAAACCACCCGCCTTGAATCCGTAAACCTCTTGCAGTTTTGTAGGACGAATGTGCGTGGTGCTGAGGCGAGAGCCACATGTTGAAAACCACCCGCACTCCATATGTGGAATTGTTGCAAACTTTCAGCTTCAGGGTTCAGAAGTGGTGAGGAAGTCTCAGGCGAAACGCCAGGAGTTATGCAAAAGGAAAAGGAATGGCGGCGGAGGAGGAGGAGGAGGAGGATAAGAAGACAAACCGCCTCTTGGGGCCCTCTGTGGGGCGCTCTTGGGGCCGTGGGGCTCTCTTTGGAGCCCTGGAGGGCCTTTTAGGGCAATATTGGAGGCTATCGATCAAAGGAGAAGGTCCTGAGTTTCTCCCCCCCCAGATCCATCACGATCGTCTCTTGGGGCGCTCGTAGGCCCCTCTTGGGGCCGTCTGTAGGGCCTCTTGGGCCCCTCTTGGGCCACCTTGTGGCCGTCTCGAGGCCTCAAAAGCGCATCCGAAGCGAAAAGGCGAGAAGGCACATCATTGATTGTCCATAGGTGCTTGAAGGATCTTGGCCTCTTGGGGGGGGGTCCTGAGGGGGGCTCCGAGAGCACTTGGAACCGTCTTGTGGCCCTCGTCGGGTTTCTTGGTGGTGTGTCGGAAGCTACCTTGAACCATCATCGGCTATCTTGAGCCGCTTTAGAAGCCATCTTGGAGCATCAGATGCCCTCTTGAAGCCATCTTGGGCCATCTTGGACGCTGTAACCCCTCGCGACCCCCTGAGAAAATGTCAGGGAAAAGGGGGTACCCCTCCCAGAAGGGAAGAGGATTTTGGAAGAGGAGAAATCGCTAGACCACCTTCGCCCACAGGGCTGGCGGGATGTAATCCCTAGAATTTGTAGGCGTCGGCGGAGGCGTCGCCTCCGCCATCGGTGGATGCTCCTGACGACACGGATCGGAGCGCTTGCATTGTCAGCAGCGGCATGCTAGATTACTGCACGGCAGCTTTCCCTCAGTAGCGTGCCACATGGAAAGCGATTGTTCATGGAACCGCCACGCTGTTGCCCACAGTGCCCGGAATTGATCACGTCATCATCCTCTGTGATACAAGCTCTAGGCCTCCCAGAAGGGGTCAGATGGGGTCGAAGGATCGGTCCGCATTGCCGATGCGGCTCGATGCGGAGCCCAAGTTTCTTCATGCCGGTGGCGCCGATACGTCGCAAACGTCGCGGATGTAACGCCGATACATCGGCGATGCATCGCCGATGTATCGACGGTGCGGTGCAGTCCTCCGACCCCGTCTACTCGGACTCCATCCAGGAGGCCTCTTAACGCATTGCTCCATATTGGGATGATTCGCAACCGCCCGCATGACAAGCAACGTCGCTGCCCCATCATCAGTAACCGCATTGGCTTAGGAGCTGCTGGCTCAGGCAGTTTTTCAAGTTGCTGGCCGTTCTGTCTCGGCACTTCCTCCTGATCTCCCTGTATGTCAATGCCCGCTTCAACGGACGCAGCCAGCCTGGACTCTAAGCCGCAGGCACGTGAACATGTGCGCGTGGCTGCCAGTGATGAACAATCCATCTCAACGCCGCTGGCTGCGGTCCAATATCGGTCCGCGATCATGGAGAAGGTACCGACATCAGAGGAGATCGACATGGTGAAGTCGCGGACGGCCTTGCCATGGCACCGCGCCAACTCCACCTCAGTGCCCGTCTACCACGCCTCACGGACAGCGGTCTTCGTCTCGACGGCCAAGAGGACCGCATTGTTTCCGGAGGGGCAGCCTGAGGTCGACTTCGTGGAAGAGCACCCGGGAACCAACAGCGCAAGCACCGCCGACGCGGTGACTGCAGCAGCTCCGCCAGGGTTAGCCTCCTTTTTTTCTGGCCGAATGCTGGGCCGAGTATGAGAGGATTCCTGCTTTCTCATTGTTGACGACGCCTATAGCGCAACCAAGCCGCCCCGCCCCCCACACCTTTGGGAAACGCTTATGTGGTCCTATGGTCAAACGTTGGACCAAAGTCTGGCTGAGGAACACGCCTGGGGGAGGAAGACAGGAGGACGAGGAAGCGGAGGGGGACAAGGGACGAGGATGACGGGGAGCAGGAGGAGGAGGAGGTGGAGGAGGAGGAAGAGGATAGAGATGATAATGATGAGGATGAGGAGGCCTCTTGTGGGACTCTTGGGCTCTCTTCGGGCATCCTGGGGACTTCCTGGGGGCCTCCTCTGGGGGGGCGTCTTGAGGGGCTTCCTGGGCCGTCTTAGGGACTGGAGGTCTCGTCTGTACACTTGGTCATCTGGGAGCGTCTTGAGGGCATATTCGGCCTCCGGGGGGGGGAGGGGGGGGGCTCTTCGGGGTTACATCTGGCAGCATTGGGGGGCTTTCCAAAAGAGCCTCTGCGGATCATCTTGGGGACTCTTGGGGCATCTTGGGGCCAACTTGGAGCCTTCGTGAGCCATCTTGGCGCCGTCCTGACGCCATCTCAGGACGTCTTGGGGTCTCGGGCAATCGCCGTGGGCCCTCTCGGGGCGCTCCTTGAGGCATATTCGGCTATCTTGGCTGCCTGGTGGCGCAACGATAGGGATCCTGGGGCGACCTGGAGCGGCCATGGGGCTGAGGGGCACCCCCTGACTTTTTGTCTCAAAGCAGCGGCCCCCCTTGGTACATAACGGAGAGAAGACAGCACCGCAGAGTCGGAGGTCAGGATGCAAGAGACGGGAAGAGAAAGATGCTGATGGCAAGGACGGCGCCACGGCCTGCCTGCCGCCCCCCCGAGAGGGGCTGGTGGAGCCTCGCCCTGTCTTTTTGTTGCCCGGTCACGCCTACCATAAACTCAGGTCGAACATTCAAGGCCTCTCAGACGGGGTCCCAGCAGATGGGTGTCGGGGGATCGCGCCGCATCGCCGGTACATCGGCGGCGATACGGCTCGATGTGGAGCCCGATCTTCTCCACGCCGGCGGCGCCGATGCATCGCAAACGTCGCCCATGCAGCGACGATGCATCGGCGATGCAACGGCGATGCGGCCAGATCCTCCGACCCCATCTGCTCGGACCCCATCTGAGAGGCCTCTAAACGTGTCCCTGAGTAAGCGCCACCAGAGCGCGATCAGTAGGGTGGCACGCTAGGGGCACGGAGCTTGCAGCGGCCAGCGCACCACACTGCGGCGTGGCAAGAGAATCAGCGCTCTCGCCATCCCCGTGCTCGTCGAAGTCGCCAGGTCCGTCTTCCAGCCTCCCCGTCGCTCATTGGCTTGTTTGCCACCACCACCACTAGAAGTTGGGGAGGGGAAGAAGGTGGAGGATGAGGAGGAGGACGAAGAGGAGGATGAGGATGAGGATGACCCCCTCCCCCTCCCACTTGTGGTGGTGGCGGTGGAAAACGAGCCCACCAGTCGCGGTCGTGTGAGCACCGCTCGGAGGAGGACTTTCGCCCGTCGCTGGCTCCTCCAGCTCCGGACGGGCGCACGGGCGGAGCGGGAGGGCACGGGGTGGTGCGCGACGGCGTGGGACGGGACGAGGCGGGGCTCGGGTCGCAGGCAGCGCGAAGGTAGCCGCGCTGCGAGCGCCGCGGTCGGCGCCCAGGACGCGTGAGCGTCCCCCGGGGGGAGTCCTGCGCGAGAGCGCGGGGGTGATCTGATCGCGCTTCGCGGAAGTGGGCCCAAGGCGGGGATGCATCCCCAGACACGATCGCGTCGTATTGAAAAAGATCCGGACGGGAGGTTTGTGAGTATTTTCGGCCCCGGGGGGCTTTCACCGGGCCTCGGGACCGTCAAAGGACGACTCAGGACGAAAGACCGGCCCCGGGGAAAGGTTCGGATAGGACCTTCCAGGGACGCCGCCCTGAAAAAATTAGCCTGGCGAAGGACCCAATCATATGCAGTTGTGAATACCGCAATTGTGCTGGGTGGTGGAGGACGCATGTGGGCGGTGCCAGTGGGACTTTCGGTGGAGCCCCCCTTAAGGGGCCACGAAGCGCTGTACTGGGTGGGTGAAACGCAGGGAGCAAGGGCTGTGCTGCGTGGTGGCGGACGCATGCGGGCGGTGCCACATGTACCTTCGGTGGAGCTCCCTATGGGGCTACGAAGCGTTGTACTGGGTGGGTGAAACGCAGGGAGCAAGGGCTGTGCAGGGTGGTGGCGGACGCATGCGGGCGGTGCCACTGGGACCTTCGGTGGAGCTCCCTATGGGGCTACGAAGCGTTGTTCTGGGTGGGTGAAACGCAGGGAGCAAGGGCTGTGCTGGGTGGTGGCGGACGCATGCGGGCGGTGCCACTGGGACCTTCGGTGGAGCCCCCTATGGGGCCACGAAACGTGCGAGGGGTGTGCCAGAATGGGTTGTGGAGCCGCATGCGAGCGCAGCCACTGGGGCCTTCGGTGGAGCTCCCTATGGAGCCACGAAGTGTATGAGGGGTGTGCCGAAATGGGGGGTGGAGCCGCATGCGAGCGCAGCCACTGGAGCGTTCGGTGGAGCTCCCTATAGGGCCACGAAACGTGTGAGGGGCGTGCCGAAAAAAAACTGTGGAACCGCATTCGAGCGCAGCCACTGGGGCCTTCGGTGGAGCTCTCTATGGGGGCCACGAAACGTGTGAGGGGTGTGCCAGAACGGGGTGTGGAGCCGCATGCGAGCGCAGCCACTGGGGCCTTCGGTGGAGCTCCCTATGGAGCCACGAAGCGTGTGAGGGGTGTGCCGAAATGGGGGGCGGAACCGCATGCGAGCGCAGCCACTGGAGCGTTCGGTGGAGCTCCCTATGGGGCCACGAAACGTGTGAGGGGTGTGCCGACATGGGGGGGGGAGCCGCATGCGAACGCAGCCACTGGGGCCTTCGGTGGAGCTCCCTATGGGGCCACGAAGCATGTGAGGGGTGTGCCAGAATTGGGGGTGTAACCGCATGCGAGCGCAGCCACTGGGGCCTTCGGTGGAGCTCCCTATGGGGCCACGAAACGTGTGAGGGGTGTGCCAGAATGGGGGGCGGAACCGCATGCGAGCGCAGCCACTAGGGTCTTCGGTGGAGCTCCCTATGGGGCCACGAAGCGTGTGAGGGGTGTGCCAGAATGGGGGGTGGGAGGGGGAGGAGGGAGGAGGGGAGGAGGAGGAGGAGAGAGGAGAGGAGGAACGCGGGGCACAGTCTCTTCAAAACGAGGACCCAACACCACAGGATGGTTGGGAAATGCCCTGGCGAAGGACCCAACCATATGCAGTTGTGAAAACCATCTTCGCCCGCGTTCCCTACGTGGCCATGGCGCCCCGCTGGAACCCGACATGCTCAGGAACACGTTCGCGGCTTCGCGGGCGCCGACGACGACGAGGACGTTGTCCCTCTGATCGAGGAGCAGAAACAGGAGAGGACTTTGAGAGCCATGAGGGAGGAGGTGGCGTTGCACGTCGACAAGGCGGAGTACGACGCCCAGGCGCGGTTGCTGAAGCAGCACAATTGTGGGGCCACGATCCTCGTGAAGGGTGTGCCGCAATGGCCCGGGGCCGCCATGCGAACCCTGCCACCGGCGCCTTCGGTGGAGTTCTTGCGGGGCCACGATCCTCGTGGGGGGTGTGACGAATTGCCCCGAGGCCGCCATGCGAACCTTGCCACGGGCGCCTTCGGTAGAGCTCCCTATGGGGCCACGACCCTCGTGAGGGGTGTGCCGAAATGGCCCGCGGCCGCCGTGCGAACCCTGCCACTGGGGCCTTCGGCGAAGCTCCGCGTGTGGCCACGATCCTCGTGAGGGGTGCGCCGAAATGGCCCGAGGCCGCCCCGCGAACCCTGCCACGAGACCTTCGGTAGAGCTCCCTGCGGCGCCAGGATCCTTGTGACGGGGTGCGCCGAAATGGCCCGAGGCCGCCATGCGAACCCTGCCACTGGCGCTTTCGCTGGAGTTCCTTACGGTGCCAGGATCATCGTGACGGGGTGTGCCGAAATGGCCCGAGACCGCCGCGCGAACCCTGCCACTGGCGCCTTCGGCTGAGCTTCCTATGGCGCCACGATCCTCGTGAAGGTTGTGCTGGAATGGCCCCTAGGCCGCCGCGCGAACCCTGCCGCTGGGGGCCTTCGCTGGAGCTCCCTACGGGGCCACGATCCTCGTGAGGGGCGTGCCGAAATGGCCCGAGCGCGCCATGTGAACCCTGCCACGGGGGGCCTTCGGTAGAGCTCCCTACGGGGCCACGATCTTCGCGACGGGGTGTGCCGACATGGCCCGAGGCCGCCGTGCGAACCCCGCCACTGGCGCCTTCGGTGAAGCTCTCTACGTGGCCACGATCTTCGTGAGGGGTGTGCCGAAATGGCCCGAGGCCGCCATGCAAACCCTGCCACTCGCGCCTTCGGTGGAGCTCCGCATGTGGCCACGATCATCGTGAGGGGTGTGCTGAAATGGCCTGAGGCCGCCATGCGAACCCTGCCACGAGGACCTTCGGTAGAGCTCCCCATGGGGCCACGATCCTCGCAAGGGGTGTGCCGAAATTGCCCGAGGCCGCCATGCGAACCCTGCCACTGGAGCCGTCGGTGGAACTCCGTGTAGGGCCACGATCTTCGTGAGGGGTGTACCGAAATGGCCCGAGGCCGCCAACCGAACCCTGCCATTGGGGCCCTCGGTGGGACTCCTATGGGGCCACGAAGTGTGTACTGGGTGGGTGGAACGCAGGCGGGAAGGAGGAGGAGGAGGAGGAGGAGGACGAGGAGGAGGACGAGGAGGAAAACGAAACGGGAGGGACGCGGGGCGCTGTCTCTTCAAAACGGGGACCCAACACAGGGTGGTTGGGAATCAGGATTTCGCACGTTTGGGTCCACAGCTTCCGCGCGGGAGGCCGAGCCACCTGGACCCCAGGGGGCGGGGAACGCGTGGAGATACGTGGGCCCCCCCGGGGGCCTACGGTGTCGACATCCGCCGTCCCTCTTCGGGAGCCCAGGGCATCGCTCTCCCAGGCAGAGGAGGAGGAGGAGGCGGAGGAGGAGGAATATCAAGAGGAGAAGGAGGGGGAGGCGGAGATGATGGGTAGGTCCCAGCTTTGCACTGGGTGGCCAGTCGCCCCTGGGGGGCCGGATGATGTTGGTGACAATGGTGATGCTGATTATGTTGACGATGCTGATGGTGATGGTGATGGTGATGATGATGGTGCGGGTGATGAGGTGTTGATGATGATGTTGCTGTTGATGATGTTAATGATGACGATGATACTGCTGCTGCTGATGGAAATGAAAAGGGTGATGACGATGGTGATGGTTGTGGTTGAGGTGGTGGTGGTGGTGATGGTGATCGTGACGTCGACGACGGCGACGACGACCACGACAACGCTGACGATGGTGATGATGATGATGATGGTGGTGGTGGTGGTGGTGATGATGATGATGATGATGATGATGATGATTGTGGTGGTGTTGATGATGGTGATGATGATGGTGGTGATGATGATGATGCTGGTGATGATGATGGTGAGGTTGATGGGGCTGTGATGGAGGAGGCGAAAGAGGAGGAAACGGAGGAGGAGGAGGACGAGGAGGGGGAGGGGGAGGCGTTCACAACACCGTGGATAAGCGTGGTGCCTCCCGTTGCAGAGTTGGAGATGGCGATATTCCTCTTCAGTCCCCTAGAGGTCTCTGGGGCTGCCTGGATCACTGGAGCTCCCCGGAGGCCTCCAGAGGTGCCTGGAGGCCTCCAGAGTCCCAAACGTGGTCAACAATTAACGGTGCGCCCTGGATAGTGATGCATCCCCCCCTCTTAGCACCGTAGAGTTGGTTCTCTCCGGCCAAAACATTTTTGGTCGGGTGCGGGGGGCGGCGAGGCTGATCTTTCACCTCATCTTCATCCTCATCCTCATCTTCCTCATCCTCGCCATCCTGCCCGTCATCGTCATCCTCATCCTCCTGCCCCTTCTCTTCAGTTAGTAACAGCGTTGCGTGTTTCTGATGCTGAGACTTGCCCGGATAATCTTGATGATCACCTCCAGATCCAAGAACCTTTTCGCCTCTGGGGCATTGTCATCAGGAGTATTTGGTGATCAAGAAACCTGGACTGCTCGCTTTTTCACCTCCCCTTCCAATTCTTCCCCCCCTGGGGCCGAATTCAAAACCCCGGTTGGACGGGTTATACCTCGGCAAAGTTGGGCTATATCCCAGTTGGAGGCTTCAAAAACCTCCGAAACACCACACACACACACGAAATAACCGAATACCTTCGAGAATAAACACTAGGGGATAATAAAGTTCGGGGTTCAGGGGGAGATAATCAAAGTATCCCACCAGACCTCAGCATAATCTCGAAGTAAGAGATGATCAAGAGGAGACCAAGCCGAGCACGTTTTGAGACATCCTTGGCGTTTAGTCTTCATAGAAATATCCTCAACAATGGCTTATCTCGCTGGAGACATCCTCGACAAATCCCTTGTTTCGCTTGAGACATCCACAGAATATTGCTTATTTCGCTTGAGACACCGTCAAACTATTGCTTATTTCGCTTAAGACACGTATCGTTTCGCTTGAGACATCCTTCAGTATATGCTTGTTTCGCTTGAGACATCCTCGAGTATATGCTTGTTTCGCTTAAGACATCCTCGGAATAGCTCATCCGCCTCGGTGTCCCTGGATAATCAACCGCGGCGATAATAAAGTTCAGGCGGGCGGAGGAATGGAAAAAGCGATATACAAAAACAAAAATAAAAAGAAACAAAAAGACATGAAAAAGAAAAAAGGAAAAACATCAAAAATAAAAGAAAACAGAGGAGGAGGAGAAAGAGAAGGCAAAATCTCAAGTTCAAATGTATTAGATTTTGTTTACAAGCGCTTTATGAAAATTAAAAGTTTTAAGTGCTCGTGTAGGGTAGCTCATGTGCTTCATTTTCCATGGATAATCAACCCCAGGGATAAAAAAGTTCAGAGGGGGGGGGGCATGGAGAGAGAGAGAGAGAGAGAAAGAGAGAGAGAGAGAGAGAGAAAGCGAGATACATCATAAAGAAAAAGAAAGGAAGGACTTAAAGAGAGAAGGTATATTTAAAAAGAAAGGTATAATAATAAATGAAAAGGATAAAGAGAAGAGGAAAGGAGGATAAAACAACAAATCTGAATATTCAAATGTATTAAATGTTATTTACAAACGCTTTATGAAACTTAAGATTTCTAAGTGCTCGTGTAGGGTAGCTCACGTGCCTCGTTTTCCCTGGATAATCAACCCCAGCGATAAACAAGTTCAGGGCGCCAGGGGGAGGAGGAGGAGAAAGAGATAGAGAGACAGAGAGAGAGAGGCAGAGAGGCCAGGAAGGAGAAAGAGATAGAGAGACAGAGAGAGAAAGAGAAATAGAGACAGAGAAAGAAATAAAGATATACAGAAAGAACTACAAAGGGACAGAAGGACATTGGTTTCGCTTGAGACATCCTGAAACAACGTGTTCGCTTCGCTTGATGTTGTTATCTCAACATAAGGAGGAAGGAACTTCGATGGCGAACTTTTCCCGTGATAATGAAGTTCGGCCTCCGCGCCCCCGACCAAATTCTTATTGGTCGACGATAAAATTCTCTAACGACTTAAGGGGGGGTACTTTATTATCATCGGCATGCGGTTACCAAACGCCACCAAACACCAAACCCCAAACTCCAAGCAATTAACCCGAAACCCCACACATCAAACAACGCACTCCAAATCCCAAACACAAAACAACAACCTCCAAACACCAAACACCTAACCCCAAACACACAACCCCAACCACCAAGTCCCAAACAATAAACACCTAACCCCAAACACAAAATCCCAAACACCAAATCTCAAACACCAAACACCAAACGCAAAACACCACACACCAAACCCCACACACCAAACGCCAAACGCCAAACTCGGAACACCAAACACCGAACCCCAAACCCCACATACCAATGCTGGATACAGAGTATTGCCCCCCCCCCTCCGGGAGGGGGAGCGGGAGGGCGGGAGAGGGTGGGGGAGGAGGAGCGGGCAGGTGTCGGCGGAAGGTGTGGCTTGGTCAGCCGCCGGGGCTGTGGTCGGCCAGCGAGCGCGCGCGTCGGTCCAGAGCACGATCAGGTAGATCAGGCGGCGCTACCGCGCGTAATTATCGGCCGATGGTGATCATGAAGATTAGGAGGCGGAGGGATTTACATGAAGTTATCGGACGGAGAGAGGGGGAAGAGGAGGAGGAGGAGGAGGAGGAGGAGGAGGAGGAGGAGGAGGAGGTGGAGGTGGAGGAGGAGAGAGCAGTCGTGAGGGCCCCTGGAGTGCAGGGACCCACCTTCTAGTGCAGGTCAAGAGGTCAATCGGAGGTGGAGGAGAAGGAAGAAGCGAGGACCCGCTCCCCGAGGCCGCGCGGTAGCAGGAGGAAAAACCGAGGAGAAGGAGGAGGAGGAAAAGGTTGGAGGAGGAGGAGGAGGAGGAGGAGGAGGAGGAGGAGGAGGAGGTGGGGAGGAGGAGGAGGAGGAGGAGGAGTAAGAAGTGAGGAGGAGGAGGAGGAGGAGGAGGAGGAGGAAGAGGTTGGAGGAGGAGGAGGAGGAGGAGGTTAGAGGAGGAGGAGGAGGAGGAGGAGGAGGAGGAGGAGGAAGGAGGAGGAGGTTGGAGGAGTTTGGAGGAAGAGGAGGAGAAGGAAGGGGAGGACGACAGCGAGGAGAGTGAGGACGGAAGGAGGAGAGGAACGGGGAAGGACCAGGAGAGGGGTGGAGACGCAAGGAGGGAGAAGGGTAGACCAACGCGAGGGAGAGAGAGGATGGACGGCGAGGACGACGGTGAGCAGGGCGAGGAGCCAGGCGAAGGCTGGGCGGCGGGGGGGGAGCGAGCAGGAGGAGCGGGGAGGGGGTGGGGGGAGCTCGGATCTCCGACGCCGCGACCTTCTCTGCACAGCGTGGGCCTCCGACCGGTGCAGAGTGCCACCCAGACGGCGGGCCGCTCCTCTTGTGTCTTGTCGGGGGAGCGTAAGACCCGGGTTTGCCAGGACCCGGGTTCGCCATCGTTTTTTGACGACCGCGCCTCGGATTTTGACGAGGAGGAGTTTCGTGGGATGTCTGCAGCGGGAGGCCTCGTCAAAATGCAGGCTCGGCCTCGTCATTTTTGTTGACGACCTCGTCGGGGATTTCCGAGTCCCCTGTACCCAGGTCTTACGTCCCCCTGATCTTGGAGCCCGGTCGTGGTTTCAGCGTCATGAGAGGGGGTCTGAAGGGGAGGAGGGTCCAGGAGGCCCACGACGACCCAGGCCCCCTCGTGCTGTGGCTACAATCTCGACGGGATGCTTGAAGTGTTGTCGTCCTCTGGGGGCCCTTCCCGGGCCTCGGGACCATCAAAAACCGACTCAGGATGGAAAGAAGGCCCCAGGGAATGGGTTCAGATCTCCTCTGGAGGTCGAAGTTGCGACAAAAATCACGACGTCGGGTGTCTGGGTCTCGTGAGGAGGTGGGGGGGGGCTCCAAGGGAATGCAGAGAGGGCGGGCCTTCTCGGAAGTCTCAGACGGCCCCAGCCTCCTGATGAGCTTTCTGGGCCTTCTCCGCAGCCGCACGGGGGGCTTCCCAGGCGGCCAGGGGGCCCCCGAGAAGCCCCGCCGCCCTCTGAGAAGGCCCGCCCTCTCTCGCGTCCCCCTCGGAGCGCCGCCCAGGGGGAGTGCACGGTGCCGCGTTGGCGGCTCCCGAGGCGAGCGGGCCACAAGGATCGGAACTCCGTTCGAGAGCGTTTTGGAGCGCTCTGAGGAGGCCGCGGCGCCTGAGACATCCTCCGGAGCCGCGGAGCTCAGAGATCTCGAACCTCATGCTTCCCCGTATTTGTCCTCGTCCTGGCTTCGTCGTGCCCTGTCCTGTCCTGTCCTGTCCTGTCCTGTCGTCGTGTCCTTGCCCTTCCCCGAGCTTGTCCTTGTCCTGGCGTCGTCTTAGCCAGCAGGCCCGAGGGCCGACCTGCCGCCCGCAGCCCGCCAGGGCCAGCGGCGGGCCGGCGGCCAGGCGGCGCCCGGCCTCAGCAGGAGTCGCAGCGCGCCGGCCCTGCCGTGGGAGGGGCTGCCGGGTGGCCACAGCGTCGTCGTCGTCGCCGTCGGCGGCGTCGTCGCCGTCGGCGTCGTCGTCGCCGTCGGCGTCGTCGTCGCCGTCGGGGTCGTCGTCGTCGTCGTCGTCGTCGTCGTCGGGATCGTCGTCGTCGTCGTCGCCGTCGTCGTCGCCGTCGTCGTCGTCGGGGTCGTCGTCGGGATCGTCGTCGGCATCATCGCCGTCTCCGTCGCCGTCGGGGTCGTCGTCGTCGGCCGCGCGGGGGGGGGGCTCTCGGTGAGATCCGAACCTCAGGGCGGGGGGCCACCTAGGAATGCGCGGTTTCGATCGGGGGCCTGTCACCGATCTATCTATCGGCGATGTATCGCCGATGTCAGCTCGGTGTTGCCTTCCTGAGCTGGCCCCCCCCTGTCGTTGCCCCTCATCGCCTATCAACGATTCCGACGACTCGACGGGCGGCGGGGGTAAGCTTCGGAATTCGTTGAACACGTGGCGAAATCCGATCCCCACCCTCGCCTCCAATCGATCGAGGAGAGTCCATGATCGGTGGGGGCAGGGCTCGGATGTCGCCACCTCGGGGGGGGGGCTGCCGGGGGCTCGGGCCGCCTTTCAGGCAGTGGCGACGCATCTTGGCCTGCCTCTAAACCCACCAGAGGAGGTTCAGTGGACCTCTTCTGCTGTGTACGAAATATCTCAGGAGGGAAAAAACACAGACACAACTAATCTGCGATTCCCAGAAAATGTGGGAAAATATGGGAAGTGGGGGGGAAGACAAAAACCAAGAAAATGTAGGAAAATATGGGGAATCATGTTATTTGTGCGTATTTATTTGTGTGTCCCAGTTTCCCTTCAATACCTTCAGGGTTCTTCTTTGCGTCACCCATCAAAGGGGGTGGATCCGCCGAGGCGTCGCCACGTCGCCGCCCGTGGACGTCTCGTGGCCGCCTCGTTGCCGCCCACCTGGAGCGGGGGTCCGCAGATGATGCGCCGCGCCCTCGCGCGTGGCCGCCACGCTGCCGCCCGCTGCCGCCACGCTGCCGCGTCGTTGCCGCGCTGGGGGGTCCGCCGCGGATGCGCCAGGCTGCCGCCCGTTGCCGCCTCGCTGCCGCCTGGGGGGTCCGCCGAGGACTCGCCGCGTTGCCGCCTCGTTGCCGCTTGCACCACACCGTCTGCACAACGTAGCCTACACCGCACAGCTTGCACCGCGTGGATAGCACCACGCCGCACAGCCTGAACCGCCTAGCTCGCGGCCCACAGCTGACACGATGTAGCCTGCACCACACAGCTTGCACACCGTACCTTGAACCGCACAGCCTTCACATCCACATCAGGACGGCCAGGCGTCGCTGCTCGCCGCCCCTGCCGTGGGAGGGTCTGCCGGGGAGGGGCTGCCAGGCTTCAGACTTCTCGCGTCGGGAGACAGTCGCTCAGAGAGCCGGGCGTTGCAGTTGTTTCAGGCCAGGTGCTTCCGCCCAGCTTCGGGCCCTTGGGCCACCACAGGTCGATCCGGCTCGAGACGGGCGGGATCCAGCTGCTCATGTTGGAGCCTTGTGTCGGGCTTCGGGGCGCCGCGGGACGTGTTTTCGCGAGTGCTCGGCCTCCGCGGGCCCTCACGGAGCCCGGGGGCCGTCAGCGGACGCTTCGGGATGTGAGCAAAATCTGGTCCCGAGGAAGGGGTCCAGATCTCAGGGGGCCCACGCGACACACATCACGACGTCGGAGGTCTGGGGACACCCGGTCGCATCGAATGGAGTATCATGCTCCGCAATGGCCGTCCATCGGGTGGCGACTGCTGTATACGTTGAGTCTTGGATGACACGTTTGTTGTGTGAGGGCGGGCGGGAGTGTGCGAGACAGCTCGCAGTGCTCATCTTGAGAAATTTGACCCCACGTCTTGCGACGCGCTATCGACCGCATTTATCGCACGGGTTTCGCTGCGAGGGTCCTTTCCACCCCTGTGGGGAAAACGCAACCTCCATGACACGCCAGTGGGGAACACGCTAGTGTTGAAGGAACGGCTAGGAATTCGGACATCGACTTAGGAACGCCACGCTGACGGGCTCCTAACGACAGCGTGTCATGATCTCCGAAGGTAAGAACTTGTAGGCCTTCAAATGGCCACAAGTTGTGCCTTCAGCGAGCACGTTGTCAAACAAAGTACCTCTAACCACACATGCATCCGAACCATGTCTGCCTTCCGTGAACCATGCCTTCAACATCAATCATTCCTTCAGAACAGCCATCCAATTCGCAGGCCCAACGGGTCAGAGGCGTGCTAAGATCTCTGGTAACCGGTTAACCGTATTTCTGATTCGCGCGCGCGCGTGGCGGCCTTTGGGGAACCCTGGACGAAAAGCACCCCGGCCGATGCCTGGGCGATGCCCGGGCGATGCCCGGGCGATGCCCGGCTGATTCCCCCAGGGCGCTCCAGGAGCGCGTCAAGAGGGCGCCTGGACACCCTCCTACACGGCCCAAGAGGCCCCGAGTCGCCGAAAGATCGCTCCAAGACGCTCAAAATGGTCTCCAGATTGCCCCGGAGGCCGCGAAAAAGCCCCAAGAGAGCCTCGAGAGGCTCTCCAAGAGGGCCCCAACAAGCAAAACTCGTCCCACTCCCCTCAGGGAACGTACATTTTTCGCATGTGCGACGTTTGGGGGTCCACGGCGTTCAGAACTGCCCCAGAGGCCTGCAACATCGTCCCCAGACGACCCAACACGCCCACAAGATGGGGCCCAAGAGAGCCCAAGAGGGCCCCAAGACGGCCCAAGAGGCGCCCAAGACAGCCCCAAGAGGGGCCCAAGATCACCCAAGAGGGCCCCAAGGCAGCCGCAAGCGGGGGAACACGACGCAACAATTCGAGCCTTTTCGCCCCAAGAGGCCCCCAGGACGCCCCAAGAAGCCCCAGAGAGCCCAGGAGGGCCCCCAGGAGGCCCCAGGAGGCCCCACGAGGCCCCCAAGAGGCCCACAAAGCGGCCCACAAAGAGGCCCCAAAACGGCCCCCAAGAGGCCCCAAGGGGCCACGAACGCGCAGGCCAACGCCTGCGATGGCACAATGCGAGCCGGCGGGCGGAGTGAGCGAAGCGATGAACATAGAATTGCGTGCAATCGGTTGCGCAATAGGTTGCGCACTAAGCGGCCGATGATAGCACTGTTCTGCTATCGGTTGCGCCACACGTTGCGCACTCAGCGACCGGAAATATGGCAGATTGCTATCTGTTGCGCCATACGGCCATACGTCGCGAATTCGTCGGCGGATGATCAAACGGCATTCTATGGGTTGTGGCATGGATTGCTTACTCGGTGGGTGGCCCACAGGAAGAGCAGCTTGGAATCGATTGCACCACAGTGTGCGAACTCGATGGCTATTCCTTGCACCATAGGTTGCGCATTTGGCGGCCGAAAATATGAAGTCTTGCTACTGTTTGCGCTACGGGTGTCGTGCGCGCTTGCCGATCATAGTATTGCGTATGATTCGTTGTGGGGCAGTATGGTCGTGCATTCGCCCGCCAGTCATGAGACGGCCGCCCCATGGGTGCGACCAGTCTTTGGGTCTGTCAGTCGGTCAAGTGCCCCTCGCGAGGAACAAAGCCGGGCAAAGCCCGAGCACAAGTACAGCATTATCATCATGGGTTGTTCGCACATGGCACAGTGGTTGCAGCACCATAGATGTTGCATGATATTTGGGAAGGATGACGCACTGAGAGGTCGACATGGACTCTCGTCGGCGGCCGCTCGCTTTGCGACGGGCTGCTGCACTCACGAGCCCGTCCCCGAAAACGATACGTTAGGCATGCTGCGGAAAAACCAGTCACCCAACCGTGTGCGCCCAGAGGGCTGGTGGGATGTACAAGGCAGAGGGGTGGGGCGAGTTGCCGACGCCAGCGCCATCGGCGGGCAGGGTGCGCCAGACCCCGTCGTCCGGGACCTCGCTGACGCCCTGGCCAAGGACCAGGATTCTTTCGCCATCTCTCCCTTCTCCCCTCGTGTGCTCATGTCGGAGGGAGCGCGTTTCACGGGCGCGTGCCTTGGGAACATTCGGCGGCGCGTTTCGAACCGGGGGCCGGCCCCCCGCCAACATGCGGCGCCGTCGATCGGAACCAGGGGGTCTCCCCTCCCCCTTAACCCCCTCCCCTTCCCAAACCCACACCCCCCAGACGAGGGGAGGGGGTTCAAACCCCCTCCCCCCCTTCCCGGCGCCAGCGCTGGCGGCGGCCAGCCAGCACCGCTGACGGCGGGGACGCAGCGACGATGACCAGACAGGGCCCAGGGTGGGGGGGGTCTGGACCCCCCCCGCCAGCGCCGGCAGCCATCAGCGCTGACGGCGGGAACGCAGCGACGATGACCACCACCGCCAGCGACACCACCACCACCACCACCACCACCACAACCCACCACCCACCACCACCACCCTCACCACCACAAACCACCACACCACCATCACCAACAACAACTACCACCGCAAGCCACCATACCAGCACCACCACTACCACCACCACCACCACCACCCCCACAGCCACCACCTCACCACCAGAACAATCTACCACCACCATTGCCACCACCACAAACCACCACACCACCACCACCGCCACCACCACCACCAGCACCACCTCAACAACCCACCAACACCACCGCCGCCGCCGCCACCTCCACCACTGCCACTTCCAAAAACCACCACACCACCACCATAACCACCACCACCACAACCACCACCCACCATCACAACCACCACCACCACAACAAACCACCACCGCCACCACCACAACCACCACCACCGCCACCACCACCAAAAAATTACTACCAACACAACCACCACCACCAGAAACCACCACACCACCACCACCAGCACCGGCACCACCACCACCACCACCACCACCACCACCACCACCACCACCACCACCAACACAACCTGCTACCACGACCGCAACCACCACCTCAACCAGCACCACCTCCAACCACCACACCACCAGCACCACCACCGCCGCCGCCACAACCACCACCACCACCAACACCCACCACCACCACCACCACCACCTCAGAGAGGTCCCAAGAGACGCCCAAGAGGCGCCCAGAAGGCTTCCCACATGCCCGTCAGAGACCTGCGAGAGCCCTCCGACGAGACTGAACCAAAACCAAGGCACGGTGGCAGAGCGTCGTCGTCGTCAGCGTCGTCGCCGTCGTCCTCGTCGACGCTCCCCGCCGCCGCCGCCAGCCGCCGCATGCGCCGGCGCCGTCCCAGAAAAGAAGATCGTCGTCGTCATCGGCGCTCCCCGCCGTCGCCGGCCCGAGGAGAGGGAAATAGAAGAAACAGGGAGGAGGGAGGGGAGGGGGTGGGGGGGGGCTCGAACCACCACGGGAGGGGGGTGCAGTTCGAACCTCCCCCCCCATTCAATCCAGGGGGGGCGGGGGTCCAGTTTCACCCCCCCCCTCCAAGCACAGAGCGCGCTCTTTCTCATGTCGGGACCCCCCCCTGGATTGATCAGATGAGAGAATATGGGGCGAAAACTTATTTCCCTGGCGTCTGTTAGCGAACTCAGGGCTTGGGGGCAGGTGGCACAGAGACCGAGCGCGCAGGCCTGAAGATATCCAAAACAACCATGTCAGGTTGGCCGCCGCTTGTTCGTATATGATTATACCCCTTTCTCCCTTGTGCACCTGCGTTTCCTCCTCCTCCTCTTCCTTCTCCTCCTCCTCTTGGCCTTCTTGGGTATACTTGACCTCTGCAGCGCTCCTACCCAGGCTCCCCAGTCCCCTGGATGGCTGGTGGACCAGGGCTCTTGTCCGCGGACGGCGAGCGTGCTCTGTGCCGCGCTGGCGTCTCCAGGGGCGTCGTCGGTGACCCACGAATGGCGCGGGCACTGTTCTGCTGCCCATCAGCCGACGCACCATGCAGCGTGCTGCTCTGAAGTGGGGCCCGAAGGGGGTCCGACCATGGTTCATGGTACGGTGGATGGGCGTGGCCATCGTGTTTTGCCGCGGTCGTTCAACGCCGCTGCATCTCCTCAGGGCGCCAGGACCTGGGACCTCGGGCCTGCCCCTGGGCCCTGGGCCTGTGGGGGCGCCCCCTCCCGGCAGCCGCTGTGCAGCTCGGCGCCCAGGCGCCGGGCCCGGGAACGCCCCGCGCGTCCTCGGACGGCACCGCTCCATGTCCAGAGCAGCCTTCTGGAACATCGCATGGCCGCGGGCCACTGGGGGTTTGCCTCCTCGGGAGCGAGCGAGGGACGCACACGCACAGGAGTCCAAGCTGGTCTTCGGGAGCACGCAATGCACGAGCGTTGGGTATCACGCGGCTGGTCTCGCGGGCTGGGGGGCCGCGCTCGTGTACGTGGTCGGGCGCGTGCGTTTCTGTTGTGGGCTCCCGAGCCTCGGGTTGTGGCGCGGGCTGGGAGGGCGCGAAGGGGTCCCCGCCCGGCTTTCTCTCGTCCGCATGTTTCCCTCTCCCCTTCCTCCTGTTCCTTGTCCCTCTTTCGAACTCTTTTTCAGCTCGGCCTTCCGTCCTTGACATCATCGTCATCCTTGTTCGATTCCACAAGCCCGCTTCTGCTTCTCAGTATGCTGCACCTGCTCTTGTTCCTGCTGCTGTCAGCGCTGCTGCTTCTCGTCGTCCTCCCGATCCTCCCCTCCTCCTCCGCGCCCTCGTCATTTTCCCTTTCTTCCCCCTCCTCCCCTTCCTCGTCCCCCTCCTCCTCCTCCTCCTCCTCCTCCTCCTCCTCCTCCTCCTCCTCCTCCTCCTCCTCCTCCTCCTCCTCCTCCTCCTCCTCCTCCTCCTCCTCCTCCCCCTCCACCAGCCCAGCTCTTTTCTCAACGCTACGTTCCTTTTATGTACTGCCCTGCCCTCCTTTCGGTGGTCCGATGTCTTGGGCCGGCGCTGGACCCCCCCAGCCCGCACTCATGGCGACGTCGACTGCGCTGCCCCAGGCGCGTTCTGCGCGGTGGGTAAGGGGTCCAGGGAGAGAGGGGTCCAGGTCGGATCCAGGGGACCTGCACGAGCCCCAGAACTGTACTATCTGCACTGTGTTTCCATTAGCCTCCGAGTGCGGAAAACGACCCGTAGAACGGCACAGATGCCAGCACCGTCTACATCGTCGCATGCATCGTGCCGCGAGGCGTGCTGAATTGTCGTTCAGCGTGCCCGGCCGCGCCACCCAGAGCTTCCAGTCGGTGTTATTGCTGCCTTGAGCGCCTCTTCAGAAGACATCGTTTGTTAGCAGTGCAGCGCGCGGCTTTCGCCCTGATGCTGGAAGTCTTGGTCATCATTTGCGCACACGTTTTTTTTGCGGTGGCGTCAAACACGAGCCCCGTACGGCCGTTCACGACCTCGTTTGCCAGCAGTTTTCCCGCAAATTCTCCAGCGGCCACAGCCGCTTTCCATCTCTGGAAATTGGTGGCAGAAATTGGCCCACCATCTCGGGAGGTTCCCCAGAGGTCTCTGGAGGCGCAGGAACGGCCAAGCAACGCCCGAAAACCTCGAGGCCCGACGACGACGACGGCGTTGGCCTCGGCGACGGCAACGGCGACGGCGTCGACGTTTGTCCTCTTCCGTTCTCCTTCGCTCTCCTGGCGCAGGAGCCTCCGCGCAGTTTGCCAGAAGAGCGCCCGGAAACCTCAAAGCCCGACGACGACGGCGTGGGCGACGGCGACGGCGTCGACGTGTGCGCACCTCCGCCTTCCCCCAGACCAGGCGCAGCTGGGGGAGCTGTAGGCCTTGCCCCCCCTGCCACCTAAACCCTGGGGCCCCGTCGAGTTCGGCACCCTCCTCGAGAGGTCGTCGATCCGAGGGTGTCCTTCCGAGGGACTGGAACACAGCTCGCCCAGTTGCGGCTGGCCGGTACCCCCCCTCTCCTCTCCTTGATGGGCCTGTTTTCCACCACCACCACCACCACCATAAGTTGGAGGGGGAAAGGAGGGGGAGGAGGAGGAGGAGAAGGAAGAAGAAGAGGGAGGAGGACCCCCTCCCCCCTTCAACGTATGGTGGTGGTGGTGGGAAAGAGGCCCAGCACTCCTGGCGCAGGAGCCTCCGCGCAGAGAGCCGGAGGAAGACGTGGCCGCACGGTGCGCGGGGGCCGGGGGGAGGGCCGCTGCGGCGCTCTACAGGGCCCTCTGCGGGGCAGAGGAAGGCGGGGGAGGGGGAGGAGGAGGAGGAGGAGGAGGAGGAGGAGGAGGAGGAGGAGGAGGAGGAGGAGGAAAAGGGGGAGGCAAAGGAGGAGGCGGAGGAGGAGAGAAGAAGGAGGAGGAAAAGGAGGAGGAGGAAGAAGAGGAGGAGGACCGAGCCATACGCCAGGAGGACGAGGAGGAGGCGAAGGAGGTGGCGACAGAGGCGGAGGATGAGGAGGAGTGTTATGTGTTGGCGTGGACACAGACGGCCGGTTCCCTCGAGGTAGGCCTCCACAGTCGGACGGGCACCTCGGGGAGAAGGAAGGAAGGAGGATCAAGGAAGGATTGGTAAAAGATGGGAAGGCGCTCCTCCGTCGGTTGCAGGGTGCCCAGACCGGATCCTGGAATTTGCTCGTCGTCTTTGGACTCCCGGAGGCTTGCAGAGGCAGGCTGGGGCCGTCAAGCAACCAAGCAGGATGAAAGACTGGCCCCTGGGACAGCCTCCAGGGGCAACGTTAGGGAGGTAGGCTCATGGGGGGAGGCATCGACCACCAGATCGCCCACCCATCGACGATAAGGGGCCCGATATCCCACCCCGCCCGGGAGAGTGCGGTTCCGCCTTCCTGAGAGCACAGATTGCCGATCAATGGGCGATGCATCGCCGATTGCAGCTCAGTTTTTCCCAACCATACTGTGGTGTGGGTCCTCGTTTTGAAGAGACGTCGCCCAGCGTTCCTCCTCTCCTCCTCCTCATCCTCCTCCCCTCCCTCCTCCTCCTCCTTCCATGCGTTTCACCAACCCAGTACAGCGCTTCGTGGCCCCATAGGAGGCTCCACCGAAGCCCCCAGTGGGACCGCCCGCATGCGCCCCCCATATCCAATTTTGCATTTTCACCCACCGAGTACAGCGTTTCGTGGCCCCATAGGGAGCCCCACCGAAGCCCCCAGCGGGACCGCCCGCGTGCGTCCCCCACCCCCAACTTGGCATTGCCACCCACCCATCACAGCGTTTCGTGGCCCCATACGGAGCTCCACCGAAGCCCCCAGTGGGGCCGCCCGCATGCGTCCCCCACACACGATTTGGCATTGTCACCCACCCAGTACAGCGCTCCGTGGCCCCATAGGGAGCTCCACCGAAGCCCCCCATGCGACCGCCCGCATGCGTCCACCATGCCCAATTTGGCATTTGCACCCGCCCACTACAGCGCTTCGTGGCCCCATACGGAGCCCCACCAAAGCCCCCAGTGGGGCCGCCCGCATGCGTACCCCACACCCGATTTGGCATTTTCACCCACCTTTTACAACGCTTCGCGGCCCCATAGGGAGCTCCACCGAAGCCCCCAATGGGACCGCCCGCATGCGTCCCACACGCTTAATATGGTATTTTCACCCACCCAGTGCAGCGTTTCGTGGCCTCATAGGGAGCTTCACCGGCGGCCCCAGTGCTACCGCCCGCATGCGTCCCCCCCCCCCGCCCAGCGCAGCGCTTCGTGGCCCCATAGGGAGCTTCACCGAAGAAGATCTTCACGATTGCGGTACCCACAACTTCATATGGTTGGGTCCTTCGCCGGGATAATTCAGGTCCCGCCCCATCGTCCCCCCCCCCAGACCCCCGACGTCACGTTCTTCTCGCAACATCGACCCCCAAAGGTCTAAAACCCTCCCGAGCCGTTTTTTGACAGTTTCGAGGCCCGGTAGGGGCCCCATTGGGAGGTCGGAATCGCAAAAAAACCATCCCGTCGTGATTTTCTCGTGGCTCGAGGCGGTCTGGGCCCTCTGGCTTCTCAGGCGACAAGGAGAACGCGGCGGTGCACGCCCAGCTGGCGGCCTGCGGGAGGGCTCTAGGGCGAGAGGGGGGCGGCCGCCCGAGGAGGCGGGGAGCTGTTTCGAAGAGGTCGGAGGGGCTCGTCGTCGGCGTCGTCCGTCGTCGTTGTTGTCGTCGTCGTCGTCGTCGTCGTCGTCGTCGTCGTCGTCGTCGGTCGTCGTCGTCGTCGTCGGTCGTCCTCGTCGTCGTCGGTCGTCGCCGTCGGTCGTCGGTCGTCGTCGCCGTCGCCGCCGCCGCCGCCGCCGCCGTCGTCGTCGGTCGTCGTCGGGCTCCGAGGCGGCAGGGGGGGAGTCCTTGGCAGGCCGCCCCCCCCCGCCCCAGCACCGACGTTGAACGATCTGCGCTGTCGCAGAGCCGGGACCGTTCAGGGTTGCACGGTCCACGGGCCCAGAAGCCAGCGCCCAGCACGACGGAGCGACGTGGACCGAGGTCTCCTTCCCCTCGCACGCCGGGGCCGTGCATTCCCACGGCCCAGGAGATGGGAAGCACGCAGGGGTCTGGGAGGCGCCGAGCCCCTTTCCCCCACCAACGAAAAGGCCCCCTACGAGCGGGAAGGCATCCAATCGAAAGGCCCAAGCCTTCCCACCGCCCGGGAGAGGGGAGGGTGTCCAGTCCAGGCGACTTCTCGTTCTGGTTGGCGTGGCCTCCTGGGTCGGCGGGAGCAGGCGATGTGCCCGCGCGGGACTGGGCCAGCAAGGGGCCCGAATTGCGGTGAGGCCCCGTGGCGGTTGGACGTCCACGCCGAGCCTGAAGATCGAGAGGACAGCGACGATCGATGACGACGACGATGACGGGCATCAAAGAGGAAGAGGAGGAGGAGGAGGAGGAGCAGGAGGAGGCGCAGGAGGAGGAGGAGGAGGAGGAGCAGGAGGGAGGACGAGGAGAGCGATGGCGACAGGAGGAGGAGGAGGAGGAGGAGCAGGAGGAGGAGGAAGAGGAGGACAGGGAGGAGGTCGCCTCCCCTCCTCCCCCCCGTTCGCGCGTCCCCGCCCCTATGCGCCTCGTCCGCTCCTGCTCGTCCCCCTCTCCTGCCTCCTCCCCCGCCCGCCCGCCCCGCCCCGCCCGTTCGGGCCCGCCCGCCCGCCCCCGCCCCGCTGGGGCCCAGCCGCGCAGCCCGCCCGTCAGGGTCCGCACGCTCGGCCTCGTGTTGGTTCGGGCACGGTCCCGCGCACATCCAGAAATAGTCAGTCAAAACAGTCAGGGGGCGATGTTTCTACTGTTTTTTTTGCACTTTCGGAGTATGTGTTTGAGGATCTGTGGTTTTTCACCCGAAGTCCGCCTGTAGGGGGACATGCCCGACCCAAGCCCTTGGCAGCCCGCCCGCCCCCTTGCCGCCTATCTGACCCGCCCCCCACACGAGGCATTCCCCAAAGGGTGTTTTTTTCCCCCCCCCTGTGAGGCCATGAGTGAGCAGCTTTGGCCTGCCACCTGCGCCGCGCCGACTCCACAGCAGCGGAGGCGGAGCGCAAAGCAGGCGGAGTCTCGCCACTGCGCAGACCGCGCAGCGGCAAGCGGGCACGCAGAGCGTGCCAACAGCGGCCATGTCCTCGCCTTCCAGGCTCGAAGGAGTTGGTATCTCTCTCTTGGCGCATGGCGGCGGACGGCGGCGGAAGTAAAGAGTGTGCCGCAAAGAGAGGGCAACATTTTTGGTCTTCCGGTCTCCGGAAGCCTGCACATGAACGCCTTCAGGAAGCAAGGTTGTCTGCACGGGCATTGGCGCGGAAGTTGCCCGCGTGATGTCGTGCGTAAGCGAAGCCGTTTCCTTTGTAGCGTGCCGCGCCGGCGGCCCTCGTAAGCCACCGCGTAAGGTCGCTTTGTCAGCGTGCGTAAGACCCGTGCCTTTTCATCGTCCGTACGCTGCCGCTCCTCTCATCCTGGACCGTCCTCCAAGATCTATGTCAATCCGATCTATCTGATTCGATATCGATGTTCGCTGGCCCGACCCGATCCGTTCCGATATTTTGACAATCCGATGCGATGCACAAGTCGTCTGGATCCGATTTACCGATTCGATGCGGACTGATCGTCCGCCCTCCCGGTTTCTTCTCATCCTGTTTTCATCGAGGACGACATAACCCCTAACCCTAATAATACGATAAAGACGTGGCCTCACTGAGGTTTTTTTTGCATTAGGGCTAATACATCTGGGCGGCTTGGCCCAATACATCCGCAGAAAAGACCCCCTATCCCTAATGTCCCTGGCCCTCCTAAGCAGGTCGCCTCCCAAGAGGGGTAGGGGTCCTTTTATGCCGAAACACTTTTCTCCCCCATCCTCCTCTCCCCCCCCCTCTCTGCGGGCGAGGCCTCGCGCGCGGTGCGTGCTGCTCTCCGCCAACCTGACGAACGCCGCGAATCTGGCGAAGATCGGGCAGGTTCGTGACATCCTGGAGGCCCCGGCGGTCCAGGATGAGGACGACGACGAAGACGACGACGATGCCGTTGAGCAGGAGGACCACATCGTCGCCGTCATCGGAGGAGGAGAAGGATGCTCTCCCCCATCGTCATCCTCCCTCCTTGTTGCTTCCCTCTTCTCTTGTCACTCCGCCTCCCTCCTCCTCCTCCCTCCTCCTCCTCCTCCTCCTCCCTCCTCCTCCTCCTCCTCCTCCTCCTCCTCCTCCTCCTCTCCCTCCCTCCTCCCTCCTCCCTCCTCCTCCTCCTCCCTCCTCCTCCTCCTCCTCCCTCCTCCTCCTCCTCCTCCTCCTCCTCCTCCTCCTCCTCCTCCTCCTCCTCCCTCCTTCTCCTACTCCTCCTCCTCCCTCGTTCTCCCTCCTGTCTCCTCGTCCTCCTCCTCCGCCTCTGCGCTCCGCCCCATCTGTGCAGACGTCGTCGTCGTCTGATAAGAGGAGGAGGAGGAGGAGGAGGAGGAGGAGGAGGAGGAGGAGGAGGAGGAGGCGGAGGAGGCGGAGGCGGAGGCGGAGGAGGAGGAGGAGGAGAAGGAGGAGGACAAAGTCGTCGACGACGTTCACAGCATCGTCAAGTAGGAGGAGGAGGAGGAGGAGGAGGAGGAGGAGGAGGAGGAAGAGGAGGAGGAGGAGGAGGATGAGTTCAGTTTAGTTCTCAAGCCCAAGACCGCTTGTAACTGCTATGAACAAACTGTGGCTCGGGCTGGGGATTCGAGTCCTTGCTTGACCCCCTGTCGTCATTTCGCCTATCGGCAGCCATGCTGCTGCTTGATTCCCGTCTGAGAGTCAGTCTAGAAACAGACGGCCCCTGAAGCCCCCGACGACCCTACCGACTGTTTCAGCTATTTGAGGAGGCGTAAGCGCCGTTCCTCAGAAGGCTAAGAAGTGGCAGAGAGAGGGGCCCTATGAGCCATAGGAAAAGAAGGGGGAAGCTGGAAACGACCTCAGGAGATGTCAGGCGTGCAGGCAGCATGCTGACGAGCCCTCTGAGTGTCCAGAACAGGAGCGCGGCCACGGGCGAGGGTATCATTCACCTTCTCTTGCCCTTGCTGCCGCCTCCAAGCTGGCGACTCCGATTGCCCCTCGGGGCTATTCATCTGAATATCTCCGCCCATCCCGCGAACGTCTTCACATGTGAACTGCTCTGTCGGAATCCACGTGCCCTTGATCTGTAGCATTTCCGTCGGTACCGCAGCCCCTTGTCCCACCGACGAACAGCCCCCGGGAGGCTGCAGTTCCCAGAGACGCCGCGTGAGCGTTTTTCCCCAACCGACCTGTTGTTGTGTCTTCGTTTTGAAGAGAAAGTCACCGAGTTCCTCCTCTTCCTCCTCTTCCTCTTCTCTTCCTCATCCCCCCCTCCTCCCGTCACCCCCCTCACTTCGGTACACCACTCACACGAGTCGTGATTCCCATCGGAGCTCAACCGAGGGCCCCAGTGGCGCAGCCCGCATGCGCCCACGCCACCCATGTCGGCACACCCCTCACACGCTTCGTGGCACCCCTCGGAGCTTCTCCGAGTGTCCCAGTGGCACAGCTGGCATGCGTCCCCACCACTCAGTTCGGCACACCCCTCACACGTTTCGTGATCCCCATAAGAGTTCCACCGAGGCTCCCAGTGAGTGGCGCAGCCCGCATGCGTCCCCGCCACGCACCATGTCGGCACACCCCTCACACGTTTCGTGGCCCCATCGTGAGCTCCACCGAAGGTCCCAGTGGCGCAGCCCGCAGGCGTCCCCGCAACGCATTTCGGCACGCCCCTCACACGTTTCGTGGCCAATGTCGGCACGCCCCGCACACGTTTTGTGGCCCCATAGGGAGCTCCACTGAAGGTCCCAGTGGCGCAGCCCACATGCGTCCCCGCTACCCATTTCGGCATTCCCCTCACACGCTTCGCGGCCCCATTGGAGCTCCACCGAGGGTCCCCGTGACGCAGCCTGCATGCGTCCCCGCCACCCATTTCGGCACACCCTGGCACGTTTCGTGGCCCCGTGGGGAACTCCCCCGAAGGTCTCAGTTGCGCAGCCCGCATGCGTCCCCGCTGCGCATTTGGGCACAACCCGCACACGCTTCGTTTCCCCATTGGAGCTCCACCGAGGGTCCCCGTGGTGCAGCCTGCATGCGCCCCCACCACCCATGTTGACACGCCCTTCATACGTTTCGTGGCCCCGTAGGAGGAGCTCCGCCGAAGGTCCAGGTGGCGCAGCCCGCACGCATCCGCGCCACCCATTTGGGGACACCTCTCACGCGCTTCCTGGCCCCATGGCGGCACGCCCCGTACACGTTTCGTTGCTCCGTAAGGAGCTCCGCCGAAGGTCCCAAGGGCGGCACCCACATGCGTCCCCGCCACCCATTGCGGCACACCCCACACACGTTCTGTGGCCCCATCGGTAGTTTGACCGAACGCCCCAGTGACGGTTCCCACATGCGTCCCCGCCACGTTTCACACGTTGCGTGGCCCCATGGGAGGAATTCCACCGAAGGTCCCAGTGGCACACCCCGCACACGTTCCGTGGCCTCATAGGAAGCTAGGGCAAAAGCCCCAATGACGGTTCCCGAAAGTGTCCCCGCCGCCCATTTCGACACACCCCTCACGCGGTTTGTGGTCCCGTAGTAAGGTCCATCGAGGGTCTCAGTGGCGCAGCCCGCATGCGCCCCCACCACCCATTTCGGCACACCCTTCACACGCTTCGTGGCCCTATAGGAGCCCCACCGAGGGTCCCAGTTGCGCAGCCCGCATGCGCCACCGCCACCCATTTCGGTACACCCCTCATTGACCCCATAGGGAGCTCCACCGAAGACGATGGGCCACACTTGCGTTACTCACAACTGCATATGGTTTGGTCCTTCGCCATGCTAATATTCTTCCTGGGGTCTTCGTTTTGAACAGACAGTGCCCCGCGTCTGCTCTCCTCCTTCCTCCTCTCTCTTCCAATCCGTGCCTCTACCCTCCGTATGTCTCTGTTTCGGTTCACCCCTCACACGCCTCGTGACCCCCATAGGAGCTCAACCGAAGGTCCCCGTGGCGCAGCCCGCACGCGCGTCCGCGCCAGCCATTTCGGCACACCTCGCACACGTTCCGTGGCCATTATGGAGTTCAACCGAGGGTCCCAGTGGCGCAGCCCAGATGCGTCCAAGTCACCTCTTTCGGCACACCCCTCACACGCTTCGTGGCCCCATAGGAGCCCCACCGAAGGTCTCAGTGGCGCAGCCCGCATGCGTCCCCGCCACAAATTTCGGCACACCGCTTACACGTTTCGTGGCCCCGTAGGGAGCTCCGCCGAAGGTCCCAGTTGCGCAGCCCGCATGCGTCCCCGCCACCCATTTTCACACACCCCTGACACGTTTCGTGGCCCCGTAGGGAGCTCCGCCGAAGGTCCCAGTTGCGCAGCCCGCACGCGTCCCCGCCATCTATTTTGACACACTGCTCACATCCAAGTGGCACACTGGCGCAGCCCGCATGCGTCCCCGCTTCCCATTGTGACACATCCCTCACACGTTGCGTGGCCCTAGAGAAGCTCCACGGAAGGTCCCAGCGGCGCAGACCGCATGCGTTCCCGCTGCCGATTTCGGCATGCGCCTCACACGTTTCGCGGCCCCATAGGAGGTCCACCGAAGGTCCCCGTGGCGCAGCTTGCATGCGCCCCCGCCAGTCATTTGGGCACACCTCTCACACGTTTCGTGGTCCCATAGTGAGCTCCACCGAAGGCCCCAGTGGCGGTGCCCGCATGCGTCTCCGCCGCCCATTTCGACACCCCTCGAACACCCTTCTTGGCCCCATAGGTAGCTCCACCGAAGGCGATACTTGCAGCTGCGTTACTCGCAACTGCATATGGTTGAGGCCTTGGCCATGCCAGTTGTTCTCCCCAGGGTAATGCTCGTCACCCAGGCCAAACCCCCTCCCCCTCCCCCGGGGTAGCGCTAACGATCGTACCGGGGGTGGTGGTGCCCCCCCCCCCCCCCTACATGATGTGGTACACACGGGCAATTGATGCGCCGGTGGCGCGGACGCACCTTGGCGGGTGCACGCCACGGCCGCCGTTCCTGTTACCTTCCCGCCCGACCCCCACCCCGGCAACGACTGTTACCCGGGAAAGAACAGAACGGTCACTGCCGGCGTCAGGACAATAACGATTCCGAACGGGCTTCAAACGCAACCGTTTTCTCGTTCGTGCCGCACAGGACTCGGAACAAAAATAGCGAACTCTCATGCCACATGCATTTGGTCAATGCCTCCCCCTCGCCCCCAACAGTCCAGTTTGGCGGTGGGTCTGATGAGTTGCACCTCGACCGTTAACTCTTCCGCGCGTGCCGACTTTGAGTGTGGGGGAGAGGGGGAGTGCTCGGTAGTCGTGGTTCCCTCCACAGGTCCTCGCCAGCCTCTTCCCCATCCGGAGGGTTCCAAAGGGGGTTTTTGGGGAGGGGGTTTTCCAGAGAGCCCCCCCAGGGGCCTCGGAACCTTGTCAAAACAGAGGGTGCGAAGCCCCTGGGGGACCCCTCCTGGAGAAGCCCCTTCCCCAAAGCCCCCTTTGGAGCCCTCTGGCCCATGCCTCTGCTGTGCGCCCCCCTCTCCCCCGTCATCGGAACATCTATAGGGGAAAGTCACGCTCTCGGGGATCTGGGCCTCCGCCCGCCAGCCTCCGCAGGGGGCCGCCAGCGCTGAGGGCCCCGGTCCTCGACGCTGGACCCTCGAGCCTCGAGCCTCGAGCCTCCCTCGACCTGCGGTCCTCGGCCTTCGACCCTCGATGCTGCATCCTCAACCCCCGATCCCTCGATCCCCGAACCTCGACCCTCGAGGCCAGATGCTCGAGCCCTCCGATCTCCCTCGAGACCTCGATCCCTGACCCGCGATCCTCGATCCTCGACTCGTTCGCCAGGGGCGACAGCAGGACGTACACACACACACACACAACACACAACACACAACACACAACACACAACACACAACACACAACACACAACACACAACACACACACACACACACACACACACACACAACACACACACACACACACACAACACACAACACACAACACACAACACACAACACACAACACACAACACACAACACACAACACACAACACACAACACACACCACACACACAACACACACACACGCATCGATGCCACGCTGGTTTCGGAAGTGCGCACTGTGCGAACGTTCCCTTGACACGCGGCTGGCCTCGCGGACCTGGGGGCTGGGCCGTATCCGTGTACGCGGCTGGGCGCGTACGTTTAGGTCGGGCCTGTCCCTCTACAGGAGGAATATTCAAAATTAGTAAAATAATCAGGGGATGTTTTTTGTGTGACGATTTCTGATTAATGTTGAGTATTGCTGTTGGCCATTGTTATTTTTCGACCAAGATCCGCCTGCAGGGGGACGTGCCCGACCTGAGCGTACGTCTTGCGTGGGGTCCCCAGTTTGCCCATCTCCGCGGAGGCCACCGGCGTTCCCTTCGAGGAGGTCGACGGCTCGGACCCTGCCAGAAGGGAGCTGCGCACCGCCCTCTTCGGCATCAGCGGGCGCGTCGCCGAGTATCCCCAGGAGCGGCGGGGTGCGGGTTCGGGGCACCCTGTCCTCCCTGCCTCCCTCCCTCCCCCTCCTCCTCGTCTGATCTTCTCTCTGCTGTTTATCTTCCGTTCCAAATCGTTCGGCCTTGATGTTTTGTGATGTCGCCCGAGGTTTGTCGCGACCTCGTGAGTCGCGTCAGTGATGTCGCATCCCCGACGCTTGACCCTACCCCCTACAAATTTTCACAGCCGTTGGTTGATACACGTTTTGTGATAGATTGTGTTCCCCACCTCCCCCCACTGCCCGACGTCTGCGTGTCGTACCATGTGCCCGCTGCTCATCTCTTCTTGCCTGTGCCGGACGCCTCTCTCCCCCTCCCCTCCCCCTCCCCCTTCCGTGGCCGCTTGAGCTCCAGCGGCTCGCGAGCGCGCTCCTCGCGCGGTCGCCTGTTTGGACGTCTGCACGGGACGAGGCCCCCGGAGGTGGCCTCGTTGGGCGCCCAGGCGCGGCGCACGGCGCGGGCTGCCGGCGCGGGCTGCGGCGGCGGTCGCTGCGGATGGGGCCATTCGGCGGTTGCAGTGGCAGCTGGCGCTGCGTGCTGAGCTGTGCGCGTTGCGAGATGTGTCGAGCGGCCGCGACGAGGTGTAAGTCGGGCGTTTGTAATCAAAAATGGTCTGGGGACGATTTCCTGGTATTTACCTAACAGCGAAGACTGATAGGTTTCTAGTTGACTCGAAAGAGCTCACAGATCACTCCACAGGGGGGTCCGGGCAGGTGTTGGGGAGTTGCCGGGCGGCAGGGTGCCGGGCTCGTTTTTCACCAACAGTCACACACTTCGTGCTCTTCGACTTCCCAGAACTCCATTCCCAGGCCACATTCTGAATACCCGGATGCAACAGTCACACACTTCGTGCTCTTCGAGATCCCAGAACGCCATTCCCGGGCCACCTTTAGAATAACCGGATGCAACAGTCACACACTTCGTGCTCTTCGACATCCCAGAACGCCATTCCCGGGCCACATTTGGATGGCCGGATGCAACAGTCACACACTTCGTGCTCTTCGAGTTCCCAGAACTCCATTCCCGGGCCACATTCTGGATGCCCGGAGCCAACTGTAGGCCACTTCCTGGTCTTCGAGTTCCCAGAACTCCATTCCCGGGCCACATTTTGAATAGCCAGACGCTTCAGGAATTGCTAGTGACACTGCAGTCCACTGCATTCAATCGTGCCACTGCATTCACTCACTGCAGGAGGAGGAGGAGGAGGAGGAGGAGGAGCGAGGAGGAGGAGGAGGAATTGAAGAGGAGGAGGAGGAGGAGGAGGATTGAGGGTCGAGGAGGAGGAGGAAGGAGGAGGAGGAGGAGGAGGGGGTGAGTGCACGGGAGGAGGAGGAACAGGACCACCAGGAAGGTGGAGAGGAGGAGGAGGAGGAGGAAGGTGGGGGGAGGAGGAGGGAGTAGGAGTGGAGGAGGAGGAGGAGGACGGAGGAGAGAACACCACGAGGAGGAGGACGAGCAAGACGAGGAGCACGAGACGAGGGGACCAGGCCGAGGAGGAGGAGGAGGAGGAGAGAGGAGGGGCGGGGCGAGGACTACCAGGCAGAGGAGGATGAGGAGGAGGAGGAGAAGGAGGGAGGAGGAGGAGGAGGAGGAAGAGGAGGAGGAGGACGAGGAGGGAGGAGGAGGAGGAGGACGTGGAGGAGGAGGGGGGGGGGAGTGCACCATGAGGAGGAGAACGAGGACCACCAGGAGGAGGAGGAGGAGGAGGAGGAGGAGGAGGAGGAGAGAGCACCAGGAGGAGGAGGACGAGCAAGACGAGGACGACGAGAACGAGGACGAGCAAGAGGAAGAGGAGGAGGAGGAGGAGGAGGAGGAGGAGGAGGAGCAGGAGAAAGAGGAGGAGGAGGAGGAGGAGGAGGAGGAGGAGGAGGAGGAGGGGGAGAGAACATCACGAGGAGGAGGACGAGCAAGACGAGGAGGACGAGAACGAGGGCGACCAGGAAGAGGAGGAGGAGGAGGAGGAGGGGAGGGGGAGGACTACCAGGAGGAGGATGAGGAAGAGGAGGAGAAGGAGGAGGAGGAGGAGGAGGAGGAGGAGGAAGAGGAGGAGGAGGACGAGGAGGAGGAGGAGGAGGACGAGGAGGAGGAGGGGGGGGGAGAGCACCAGGAGGAGGAGAACGAGGACCACCAGGAGGAGGAGGAGGAGGAGGAGGAGGAGGAGGAGGAGAGAGCACCAGGAGGAGGAGGACGAGCAAGACGAGGACGACGAGAACGAGGACGAGCAAGAGGAAGAGGAGGAGGAGGAGGAGGAGGAGGAGGAGCAGGAGAAAGAGGAGGAGGAGGAGGAGGAGGAGGAGGAGCAGGAGAAAGAAGACGAGCAGGAGGAGGACGAGGACGAGCAGGAGGAGGAGGAGGACGACGAGCAGGAGGGGAGGGCGGCCGGCTGCCCCGGCCGGCTGCCCCTGCCGGCTGCCCCGACCGGCCGCGCTTGCGCCCGGCCGCGGAGCGCGGTCAAGGGAAGGGGGCGGGGGCCGGCGGTCAAGGTTGATACCCCTTCCTCGCTCGTTCCACTGCCTGCTCGCAGCAGTGGCACCAACACATGCACAAGAGATTCCTGCATGAACTGTTGTACTTGCATATATGATGGCCTTCGGCCAAAGTCGTGCGCACAAGGGCTCTGCGGAAGGCTCCCTAAGCTCGAGACGCTTTGAATGCTCTGTAGTTTCCTCGTAGCCTCCTTTCCATGCCTTTGTAGCTTCCACGCACTCCTGCGTCGCCGAGTTTCTTCTTGCAGCGTCCTTGTTGTGTCGCGGGGTGCGTTTGCGTCACTTCGGTGTTGCTGCACCTTGAGACGTGTCTCTGCTGCTTCTTCGTCTCATCGGGGACTCCAGCGTCACCGAATTTGTTCCCGTATTGTGCTTGTCGTTCCAGGTCGTGCGTACGCGCGCAGAATGTTTCTCTGCAGCGTCCTCGTCGCATCAGGATCTCCAGCGTCGCAGAATGCATCCTTGTAGCGCCTCTTCTTCCAGGGCGGCGCGGTCCTGAGTCGCCGCGGACGACTCGCCGCGGACGGTTCCATTCGATTCCACGGGCGATCGTGCGCATGTAGTTTGCCACGCGCCTGCGCGCGCGGAGAGGGCCTGGGCGCCCTGTCGCCTGCGGGCGACCGCGCGGGTTAGTCCCCGCAATAGCCAAAAAGGCATTTCCACACGCCGGGTAAAGCCTAAAAGGGCTTTCGTCTGCCTGATCCTTGCCCCCCGCTTTCCTTCTCTTCTTTCATCGAAGTCAGAACCCCCGCCCCCTTATGACGTCCTCCGCTGGCCTGGGTGGTCTACTCAGGTCGCGGAGGGGGATAGGGGGGGGGTCGTTGCCACGGCTGGTGCCTCGATTTCACGACGGGGAGGGGGGGGTGCACCGTTCCCTCGGATGGGCACATCCCCCCCTTCCAAGGGCCTCCGAGCCCTCCCTCTCCGTCCTTTTCTTCTCCCTTATCCTTCCCTCCCTCGCGGTTTTCGAAGCCTTTGGCGTCTCCGCCCACCAGAGCGGGGATCTCGACCCCCCAATGGGATTCGTGGAGCTGGGGGGGCCTTGAGAGGCCGAAACATTTTTTGGGGCGGGGCCACGCAGCACACACATCACATCCATCGAGTCACGCACACATACAGCAACACGCTTTCTCGACTCCACAGGGGGGGTGCTTCGTGGAGGCATCACTTGTAACTTTGAAATTCTGTAATCATAGCCGTTCTGGTTCAAAGAACTTGGATTGCAGGAGTTCGAGGCAAAAGCGAGCCTTGTCCGCATCCGCTCACCCAGTCTCACCGTGCCGTGCACGGTGCTTCTCAGCCTGTGTCTCTGTGCGCTCCACGGTGATCCTCCGGGTGAGCTACCATGGCTGCTGCTGCAGAACAGCCGACGTCTCCACTGGGTTTTCTCACGAAGAGCAGCGCCAAAACCCAAGACTTCCTTGTCCGAGTATACAAGCCCAGGGAGATCTAGTACTCGTACAAGAGCAGGAACAATGGCCAGCTAGTCCATGCAAACAGATTCACATGCATTCTGCTTGGCACAGACTCAGAGCACTATTGTGAGGCCATCCTCAAAGGAACTCCAGCAGAAGTCCAAGCTGCTCTGAAAAAGTTCCCTCCGATGACGGCGTGGAAACTCTCCAGCGTCGGCCTGGACAGTCGGCAGCAGGACGATTTTGTGCATACGTCTGTTCGTGTCGTGGTCGACCTCAAGCGCACAACCTGCAGTCCAGTGCTCAAAAGCTCTCCGGAGGAGACCTCCTTGGCATCGGCGCCGGCTCCAGCGACTACAGTGGCAGACATGATGAACATCAAATCGCAGCGTTGCTTCGATGTCAAGGCTGTGGTTCATTCTGTTTCAGAAACCCGCACTCCCGCTGGCCACCCTCCAGTGGCAAGTGTACATCTGGTCGACGGCACACAGACGAGTAACTCCAAGACAGCGGAGGCTGTGATTGCAGTCTGGGGATCCTCCAACATAGAGCTTTGTCGCTCTCACAAAGGACAACCGCTGCTGTTTCTCAACGTGGCGGGCAAATTCGACGGCAAACTGGAGCTGAACTTGTCGCAAGATCGCGTAGTGGATTCCGCATGCTCTTGTCCCAGAATGACTCAACTACACGACTTAGCAACCACTCAAGACTTCGCAGTGGACCGGGAGCAGCTGACCACCGCTCATGCGGGTACATGGGATCCAGACCAGGCTTCGCAGATTCTCACCGGAGAAGCACTCCTCTCCTGCTGTGCCTTTCTGGCTATGGCGTCGGATGATCCGAATGCAAACTTGCCACACTTGTTGCAGGTCAATGGGATGAGGCTTGAGGAACCGGAGCCAGCCGACTCTGTGGTGGAGAACACAGGCGAGCGCGTCTTCTTTACGACTACTGCTCGTGATTTCAGTGGCTCGTGCAAAGTTGGCGTATCCCATGCGGCAGCCTTCGCCTTGACTGGCATTGATAGCATGCAAGAATTCAAAAAAGTTCACGACGAGAAAGCTATCTCCTTCCCTCCACTGAGCAATTGTCGCATCATACGACGCGTGCGCAATGTGGCTGCGAATGCACAGGATGACACACCTCATCGGACTTTCGTCAACACGACTGTGGTGGCCGTTTCACCGCTTTTTTTTTTTTTCTTTTTTTATCTTTTTTCTTTTTTTTTTTTTTTTTTTTTTTTTTTTTTTTTTTTTTTTTTTTTTTTTATTTTTGTTTTTTTTGTTTTTTTTTTTCTTCAGATATCGCACGCCCCCGCCGAATACGTAATTACAATGTCGCCTTTTTGGAGTTTTTTTTTTTTTTTTTTTGTTTTTTTTATTCTTTTTTTTTTTGGAGATCCTGAAGAGTGCCGCGAGAGCCAGGATGCATTGCTCGCGGCACAGCTCTCTGAGATACGGTCTTGCCCCTTCTACGGCATGCGCGCGCAGTACTCACCAGCGGGTGGAGGGGGTGACGCTTCTCAGCTTACCCGGAACTGCCACTTGGCAGTCGTTCTCGTTCGTACCACGCAGAAGTCTCGGTGCGTATCCACTGCGGCTGGCTTCGTCGTGTCCACACAAGGTGTCACGGACGCTTCTGACGGTGAGTCTTCCCACTCAGTGACGATTCACGGACACTGCTCAGTTGACAACTTGCTCTCGTTCAAAATGGATCCGCCCAACCGAGCGAAGCGCAGAGTCTGCTTGTTGCTCATTACTGGATGTTCAAAAGATGGCATGACGGTGCACAGCGTGACCCACATTGACGACTCCGTCGTGTCTGAGGCGCAGTACTTCATTAAAAAATTGAGAACACTGGGGATGCGCACAGAGCTTCAGCAATCAGGCGAGCATAAACGGATGAATGAGTGGAGCACGACGCCGGAATCCGCCGAGAAGTGCCGCATTCTTGAAAGCCACCCCTCAGGAGAAAGCTTGAGGTGAGCTTTCTCCTGTCTTGTCAGCGATGCTTCTCAGCTTGCTGGACATGGCAAGCATCTTTGTCCTGCGCCTTGCGGGATGCCAACTAGGTTTGCCTCAAACATCTCGTTTGGTAGTTTCGTTGTTTCTGCGGTGCTTCTCAGCCTGCACTATTTACTGTTGTGGCGTCTGGTGCAAGAATAGTGTTTGCGGCCTGCATTCCTCCTCAGCCTGCCCGGGCTCCCTTGAGAGTGCCTGCACAGAGTTTCGGTCTGTGCTCTCGTTGCCCAACGGATTCATTCACGTTCGCCTGCGGTGCTTCTCAGCCTGCACTTCCTTTGCTACAAGCGCCTGTTCTGCAGTCGTTCACAGTGTCTCGTTTACTGAGAATTTCGGTGTTTGAAAAACAAAACAATTCTGCATGTGTTTCTGTGGAATCTAAATCAGGTCATGGCCGTGCTTCATTGCAAGACAACCCCCATGTTCGTAGCAGTGTCGAAATCAGACGTCGTTGAGTTATAAAAGCGTTGATAGCAGTGTCACGTTTTCAAACGCCTCATTGTATATCAACTCTGGCTGTGCCTCATTTCAAGACACCTTCCATGTGCGTAGCAGTGTCGGTATCAGAGGTTCCTCCAGTTATAAAAGCGTTGATAGCAGTGTCTCGATTTCGGACGCCTCATTGCCTAGAGCTATCTTGCCATCTTGCCTAGAGCTATCTTGCTAAATGTCTCCGTAGCCATCTTGCCTAGAGCTATCCTTACAAAGGAACTTCCCAGCACCCACTGTACACAGTAATGCCGCGGCATGCTGGTAGCTCTCGGTCTGGGCGCCATGCTCCTGACGTTTCTGCACCCAACAGCGGTGCTCCTCCGCCTGCTGCAGTGAGCAGTGCCCCTCCTCAGCGTGCTGTGTTGAACGGTACTGTCCAAAGGATTGTTGACCTGGTGAAGCAGTTCGGTCGTATACCGAAGCACAAGAAAGGAACGTCCGAGGAAGTACGAGCTGAAAACAAGTTGGCCAAACGTTTCTCCGACCACTGCGACAGCATTCCTAATGACGTTATGTTAGAGTTGCAAGCCCTCGAATGCGCCACGCCTTCAGAGTCAGCCGCTGTCAGCGCTGCCCTTCAGCGTTCTGCATTAAGCGGATCTCTGCAAACGCTCGTCGAGGACGTGAAGCAGTTCGGTCGTATACCGATGCGAAATAAAGGAACGTCTGAGGAAGCACGAGCTGAAAACAAGTTGGACAAACGTTTCTTTGAACACCGCGAGAGCATTCCTAGTGACGTGATGTTGGAATTGCAAGACCTCGAGGAGTCACGCGCCGTCAGCGCTGCTGCTCAGCGTGCTGCAGGCGCTGCTGCTCAGCGTGCTGCAACCGAGGAGTTCAAGCGGAAGCAGAAGACCGATGAGATCCTGCAGCAGGTGCGCGAATTCGGCAGCTGGCCGAAGGAGAGCGCTCAACGCCCGCTTGCAGAGCGGCAGTTGGCTTGGCACATCCGAAAAACACGGAAGGCCAAGCATTTCTCACCGGAGCAGGAGGCCGAGCTTCATACTCTGCAGCAGGCGGATACGAAGTCCGACGGGCTCATGCAGCAGACGAAGATCGAGGAGGTCATGCAGCAGGTGCGAGACCTCGGCCGCTTTCCGAAGGAGTCCGCCGGGCGTAGTGTTGCAGAGCGGCAACTAGGCTGGCTGGTTCGGAAAGGATTGAAGGCCAAGCAGTTCTCTCCCGAGCAGGAGGCCGAGCTCCAGGCACTCCAGCAGGCGGAAAGCGATGGCAAAACAATGCTTCGCATCGCGGAGGCGGAGGAAAGGCCGAACCCCATGGAAGGGTTCGCTGAGGAGGCGCAGAACAGGATCGACCAGGATCTGCTGATGCTGGAGAGTGGCATTCGTAACAAGGCAATCCTGCGGCGCCTGGCCACCTACAAAGAGCTTGTGTCCAGCCGCGGTGCTCCTCAGCCTGCGCAGCACAGGGAATTTGCGCAGAGGTACGCGGAGCGAGTGCGGAGAGCGTTGGCTGCTCCCGCGGGGAAGAGCTGCTTCGTCCCCGGCGGCGAAGTAGAGGGGAACCAGTTGCGCGTTTTCTCTAACCGTGCAGTCATGACGGGACCGCTCGTCTGCCAGCTCTGCGACTGCGATTTCTTTATAGAAGAGGACTTTGCGCGGCATAAGCAGTGCAACCACGCCGGCGAGGCAGAATACCGCAAACGGGTGCTGTACCTGATGGCACACGCTGGCTGCAGGCCGATAACCGCTCAAGAGAAGAGGATCATGGTGCAGAATTTTGCTTACTTCCAACAGTTCTGTCACCCTGGCAGCAAGGCCAACCGCTTCTCGGGCGGCGAGGCGGTGCCCCGAAGCGAGGCAGCCTGCGTAGTCTGTGCGCAGAAAGACTACCTGGAGCATCGCCACAAACTCAGCCTGTTTGGACCAGTGCCGGAGGAGCGTGTCTTTGAGCACTGCGCCGACTCAGCAAGCGATCGTGATGACCTATCCGATGGCGAGGCAGATGCTCCACCCAAGCGTGCTCTGGTGAAGCACCGCGGGGTGTACTACTTGCAGTCCCCGGAGCTCGTGCAGAAGCTCCTGGACGTGGACAGGTACAGGCAGCGGTGGCCACTGATCCCGTGCGAACAGCTGCATGCGTCCAGCGTTCAGCATCCGGAGCACCCAGAGTGGCGGTGGCTGCTTCACTCCCGCCGAGTCCCTGTGGTTGCACCACCAGAAGCAACGGCGGGAACCTGCGGTGCTTCTCAGCCTGCTGCCGACAGGTCCGGCGGAGCTTCTCAGCCTGCGGACGAGAGGCCTCCGTGCGCAGGGGTGGGAGATGCCAACGCGTTGGTGTGGGTCTGTTGGGATTGCCTCAATGACCTGTGCGCCAAGAAACCGAAGATGCCGTTAAACGCCCTGGTCAACGACAACTGGATCGGCCGGGAGCTCATGCTCGTCCGCAACGCTTCGAAAGCTACTAAGATGCTGGCGTCCCTTGGCCGATGCTGTTGGAAGCAATCCGCCTCGGCAAGGGCGCTCCGGATGTCCAGCAGAAAGGCATCTCGGGCAACACTATCCTCTTCGCCCAGCCCACGGCGCAAATCCCGACCATGGAGCTGCCCCCGGAGCAGGGCGCGCTTGTGGACTCTCTGAACATCGTTTTCTCGGGCGCCGCGCACAAACTCCACAAGGCGTACTGGGCAACAGTCAAGCGCGGCGAGTATATGCAGATCGTGAGGGAGCGCAAGCAGCAGTGCGCAACCTTTTCCGAGGTATCCGTCCGGGAGGATGTTGCCCCGACACGGCTGCCGGAGGACGGCGTGCCAGACCACGTCCAAGCCTGTCTGCAACCAGTGGACGGTGTGGACAAAGCCCCGGTACGTCTGTTGGGGCCAGCATCCAGGGCGCCGGAAGTGGGCAGAGACGACGAGGCGGGAGACGAGTCTGACGAGGACACAGAGACAGACAAAGACGGAGAAGCAGCAGAACAGCCTGACATGGCCTACCTGCATGAAAATGTGGCAGAGGTCACAGTTGCAGTGGATCCAGTGCATGACATCGCTCCAGTCCGAATGATGCAAGCGCTGCAAGGCACGCTGGCGGCGCTGCAGGAGCAGGCAGCACGCATCGCCAAGAACGAGGTGACACCGACAGTGGCAGACAGCAGCGGTGCTCTTCAGCCTGTTGCCGACGAGGGCGGCAGGCATACGATGCGCAGCATGGTTCTCGATGTACAGAGTGCTGCTCGTTCGTTCGACGAGCGGGCGCAGGTGGTGCTGGAGAAAGCGCAAGCAGGAGCAGACGCGTGCAGGGCTGTGGGCCCGCACTCCTTATCGGTGCCTACGCAGAAACCCTTGAGTTCTTTCGACAGCAGGTCTTGGCCGGCGTGCTACACAGAGTTCTGGTTCGGGGACGGCGCGCCGAACCTCGAGCGGGAGCGGCCCATGCTGTTCGAACAGGTCTTCCCCAGGAATACTACTTATGCTACCAGTGTTGATAGTGGAGTCGATCCATTGATAGCAGTGTGTCGTTTGGACCTACATGTGTTGATAGCAGTGTCTCGTGGAGGCCTACATCCATTGATCGCAGTGTCTTGTTTGTACCTACGTGCGTTGATAGCAGTGTCTCGTTTGGACCTACATGTCTTCATAACAGTGTCTCGTTTGGATCTACACCCACTGATACCACTGTCTCGTTTGGACCTACATGTGTCGATAGCAGTGTCTCGTTTGGACCTACACATGTTGATAGCAGTGTCTCGTTTGGACCTATATCGATTGATAGCACTGTTCCGTTTGGACCTACATGTGTTGATAGCAGTGTCCCGTTTGGACCTACATGCGTTGATCGCAGTGTCTCGTTTGGACCTACATGTGTTGATAGCAGTGTCTCGTTTGGACATACATCCGTTGAACGCAAGGTTGCGTTTGGACTTACATGTCTTCATAGCAGTGTCTCGTTTCTTCGTCCTTCGAGGTCGCACGGCGCCTCATCAACCTGGAGGAGCTCGAGTACTCTCTCGCGACCGACGAGGAGCCCTACGAGGCAGCCTGCCAGAGCCGCTTCAGCTCGCCAGAGATCATTGCTGTCTTCGGCGACGTGATCCGCCGGCTGCGGCTCTTGAAAGGCACTCGGGCGGCGATTGGCAGGAAAGGCTTCGGCACTGACCTCCAGATCCTGTCAGAGGCGTCGGCGGAGGATTTCATGGAGGCGTTAAACATCGCTAAGCCGGCCGACTGCATCGGCTCCGCCATTTCACGCCCGGGCATGCCTGCCAAGGTCAAGACTGCCCTCAGGACGTTGCTACTTAGCACTTCCGATGTCCCTGGCACGGAGGGGCGGAAAACCGCACTCCGCTTCGACGGGCACGGCAACAACCTCAAGTTCGGCGCGGCCAGCTTCTTCGTCACACCGAACTTCGCAGACACGTACAGCCCGTTGGTCCTCCAACTCCACGAAGGGCCCGGAAAGCGGAGCCACTTAGACATTCGCGGGGGCGCGGTTGGCGCGGTGGCCAGAGCCGGCGGCGCTTCTCAGCCTGCTGGCCCTGACCTGCGGAGTCCAGCTCCGACCATGCCTTCTCTGGAGCGGATGCACCAGATAGTGGCAGCAGACCCGCGGGCGCAGGCCAAGTTCTTCCTGTTGATGACGGAGCTTCACTACCGCTACATCATCGGCTTAGAGCGCCTGTTTGTTGGCCGCACAACGCTAGCCCGACAGGCGGTGACAACGGAGGACGACGTGGCAGCGACTCTGCAGCCGCGCGTGGCCCCAGGCACCACTGATGTGCAAGCGCCTTTCGAAGCACAGGGTCGGGGCTTCACGCACGGCCACGGCAAAGGCCACAGCGTCATCGGGCCTACGATGGCGTGGCTGCGGTCGGCAGTGGTCGGAGGCCTGCGCACCGCCGCTCGGGAGCTGCGAACTGCGCTTCTTTCCACCGCGGAGACCGTGCAGTACGAAGCTGCCAACGAGCCCGCACGGCAGCTGGGGCTTCCTGACGTCGCGCCAGAGCCTTTCACAGCCAGGCAGCAACGACAGAGCCGCATGGACGGAGGGGAAGAGGAGGACGGCACCCTGCGCGACGAGGTGCCTCTCGGCCCGCCAGTGGAGCAGCCGCACCTGGTGGAGGAGCGAGCGCGGGCAGCCGCAGAGAACCGGATGCCTGCAATCGGCGCTGCAGCGTATCGGGGCCTCCCGCTCACAGGAGCCTTTCAGTCTACGTTTCCAAGCTACCGCCAACGAACTAGCTTCGGGCAGCTGGGTGGCGCTCCTCAGCCTGCCATGGCAGCCAGCCATGCTAGCCTCTTCCAGACGAACGAGGATGGAGCGATTCAGGAAGTCCTCAAGCCCGATGGCTCGCCGGCTTCGGTCGAGGAGATTACCGCAGATGCGGAGGCTTGGGCGGTAGCGTTTAGCCATGACTTCTTTTGCAACATCTGCTCCAACCACGAGCACGACTGCACCGAGACGTGCGTCAAGTACGTCAAGAAGAAGCTCGAGGCCAAAGAGAGTCTGCGCTCGAACAGAACCCCGTCGTGCCGCTTCTGGTTCTTTCGCATCCAGCAGCTATGTCTAGCAGGCCGCACCATGCGAGTGCGTCGGCGCGGCAAGCCTTTGGTCCGGACTCCGTTCATCGACTTCTCTGATGACCGCAACCAGCGGTGCCGCTGCCAGGTCAAACGCGACCAGCCGTTCAGGAGCTCCAGCAACGACGTCTCTCAAGTGACCAGCCGGTGCAACGTGGATTTCCCAGTTCTTGATGTGCGCGCCTGACGAGTCTGCCGAGGCAGCAAAAGTGCTTCAGCCTGGTGGTGCTCCTCAGCCTGCCCAGGACGGGCTGCCTGCGGCCGCCCCAGTTCAGCTGGCCAAGCGCAGAAGGCTTACCAAGAAAACGGCCAGCATGAAGAACCCAGAGTCGGCAATCGCATTGCGCTCATCCAAACAACTCGGCGGCCGCAAAAAGTGGCTCTACGGTTGTGGCTCCTTGCATCCGACAGATGCATCTGTCGTGGAGAGCTTCCAAGCTGCTTTCCAGAAGGCTTTCTCCATGGACTTCTACATCACGAAGTACCAGGGCAAGATGATGGAGTCCATGACGCCGCTCTTCCAGTCCATGCTCACCGGCATGCAGCGTCTGGAGCAGCAGGAGAGGGGCGAGAAGGAGGAGGAAGCCCGGAAGGTGCTCAGTGAGGGCGGCGCTGATGGCGAGGACCAGACGCTGGCCAAACGGGGCCGGACGCGCGAGGATCTCGCTCGCCGCGCTCGGCGGGTCTGTATCCGCCTGGCGTCGATGGCGAACCGGTGCTTCTGGCTCTCCACGACGGAGGTGGCCGTGCATATCCTCACAGGCGGCGACTGCCTCCAGTCGCACCACAATGTGCGGCTCTTCACGAGACAACTACAGTGGGCCTGCCAGCAGTGCAAACGCTTGCTAAACCATGAAGGTTCGGGCGGGGAGACGCATAATGATCAGGTGCCAATACAAGCAGTCCGCATCCAGATCCCTGACGCCGACAACGAGGAGGAGGACGCAGCAGGTGACACCAGCGGTGCTCCTCAGCCTCCTGGAGACACTCCTGCTGGTGATGAGCAAGGTGGCGGTGCGGAGTGCGAGGACATGCACGTGTGCACCACCAGCACGAACACGGCCGACGACTACGCCCACAGAGGCCCTCGCCTGCAGACCATGCCGTACTACGTCTACAGGATGTACGTCCGGCGAGTCCTGAAGCCGAGCCGGGTCAAAGCTTCTGGACCGCGATTCTTCGCCTTCGACAGCCACTACGTCTTGGCTCCGCGGTGCATGCAGGAGGTCCACTTGACGCGGAGTTCCGCCCCCACCATCGATGGCTTCCAGTGCCCGACCTGGGCACAGGACCCCGAGCAGAACTCGCTCTTCAAGGCCCTCCTCTTCACGCCTTGGGCGTGCGAGTGTCCCCTCTCTTGTGGCTGCGTTACTCAGTACAGCCATATGCTGAGGAACTGCGACTGCCCCGCCGTGCGCCCATACTCGTTCGAGCGGGCGTGGCGGCTTCGGTGCGCGGAGATCCACGTGTTGGCAGCGCGCGCAGACTCCAGGAGCCGCCTGGCCCGCAAGAGGCTCGTGCTCGCGGACACGACCCTCTTCTCCGAGCTGAAAGAGCCCCGGGCGAACCTCGAGGAGGGCGAGCTGGTGCTCCTCAGCCTAGCGCACTTCGCAAGGTCCCAGCTGGCGCGGCGCATGCCAGCGGAGGCGGCACGGCGCATCCTCGCCTTCAGTGACCACCACTGCCGGTGGCACGAGGAACAGTGCACCCTGGCGGAGTTCTGCGCGCACGTGGCGCGAGACGTGCTGGCGCACGTGGACCTCGCGGCGGAGGCGCGGGTTAAGCCTCGGCCAGCAACGACTGCACACCTCGAGGCGGATGAAGACTCCGCGAGCGATGCCGAAGGGCTCAAGGGGCGAGTCCCGCTGGAGCTCGTTGACGTGGGTGGAGGCGGCGGCAGCGACGTAGAGGAGGACGTGGAGGACGCCGAGATTACCGAGATCTCCCGGTTTCCGCTGCGGGACCACGTCAGAGCAACCGAGCTGGCCCTACAGCAAGACCAACTGCAGCGCTTGGACCAGAAGGGCCGCCTCAGCTACGCCGATAAGCAGTTGAAGAACCTCGACCGAGCGTACAGCGGCATGCTGCAGCCCAGCTTTGCACTGCCAGCCAGCAGCGGCGCGCGGGAACATCAGGGCACGCGGCTGGACGAGACCTTTTCTGACATGCTCGCCCTACAGCGGCAAAGCATTGCGCTCCAAAAGAAGCAAGCGAGCCCGGATGGAGAGATCTTGCCCGATGCTGCGGACGACTGGCTCCCCAGCGGTGCTCCTCAGCCTGCTGCCGAGGACGCCCAACCAGAACTCGTTCCGCAGCTCTTGGCCATGCAGGGCCCGGCGGCTGTTGCGTGGAAGCTCGTCAATGATGCCCACTGCACGGAGGAGCAGATTGACGCGGTGGCGTTGTTTGCGTTGTCTCTGCAGAAACGTTTTGACGGCAGACCAGACAAGACAACGCATCTCCTCCCCGTGGCGTCCGCGACAGGCAACCACAGAGCGATCTGGCTCGGTGGAGGCGGTGTCGGCAAGACGCGCACCCTCTCCAAAGTGGTGGAGCCGATGGCCATCACTTACTTCGGCGAGCAGGGGTACCTCGGCAAGGCGCAGTCCAACCACGCCGCACACAACCTTGGCCCGCGCGGCAGGACCATGCATTCCTCCAATGGCCTGCTCATGTCGGATTCCATGCAGACAGCCAGGCTGCGCTTGACGCCACAGACGCAGAAAAAGCTGGATCGCCTCACAGGCACACTCGGCGTCGACGTGATCGATGAGCTGGGTGCTGTGCCGGGGCCTTTGCTGCATGCAGATGCACTGCGCACGACCTACGGCAGGGCGTTGCGCTACAACCTGGACCCCGCGAAGTACATGCGCCCGCAGGAGACGTGGGGACGCATGCCTGTGAAGATCTTGTGCGGAGACTTCTACCAGTTGCCGCCAGTCCCCGCCACCGCTTCCCTGCTGGCGCCTCACGCGGGCCAATCCTACGAACACCAACAGGGTAGGAAGTTGCTCGCCGACATCGAGTACGTCATCGATTTCGTGCAGATGCAGCGCTTTACAGACCCGTTGCAACTCGAGGTTCTCCACGCCATGAGAACTCCAGGCGGAAAAAAGATCTCTGACGAGAGCTGGCAGGCGATCGTCAAAACAGAGGTCGTTAGCTCTAGCGGTGCTGCTCAGCCTGCTGCCAGCAGCAGCCAAGCCGCTCAGCCACCTCAGTGGGACCCTCGGTTGCGTGCAGCACGAGGCTGGTACGAGTCGGCCTATGAGTGGCGCATCGTCTCTTACGCCATGCATGCACAGGCCAAGCTTGATGCGCACGATGCTGGCCAGCTGCTCTTTTACGTCCCAGCAATCGACAGACCAGCTGCGCGCCTCGCGAAGCCTGATTACGACGAGATGCGCGCGGAGCCCAACATCGGCGCTACCGCAAAAATGCCGGGGCTGCTGCCGCTCTTCGTTGGCATGGAGGTCATCCTGACAGAATCCGTCTTGCCGCCGAAGTATGTCCGTGGCGCGCCAGGCAAAGTGGTAGGCATAGAGCTGCACGCTCTGGAGCCTCCGGTGGAGGGCCGCCCGTCCATTGTCTCGGACGGCGTGGTCGTACTCTACTACATGCCAAAGGCCGTCTATGTCAAGATCGATGACAGCGATGAACTTTTTCTTGAAGGCCGCGCCGGTGACAGCTGGCAGTGCTTCTCAGCCTGCCGGCCCCGACCTGCGCGGAGTGCTCGCGATCACCCCGCAGGCGCGCCCCTGGAAGTTCAAAGCGAAGACAGGTGGCCCGGCCATCGCGGTGTCCAGGACGCAGTTGACCGTGCTGCCCAAAAAGCAGGGGACTCTGCATGGCGTCCAGGGCAAGACGACGGACCCAGGCTTCATCGTGCACTGGACGTTTCCGCCAGGACTCAAGAAGGAGTCCATTTGGCTTGCCTACTACGTCAGCCTGTCGCGCCCCAGAAGCTTCAACCAACTCTTGAGCCACGGCTTGCCTGACCGGAACATCATCGAATCCGGCCCCCCGGAGCAGATCGCCAAGGCCTTTGCCGAGCTCTTCACGGACAAGATTGCCGCGACGAAGATCGCTTGCGCGAAGGCCCGACAGCAACTGGGATGGCCTGCGCGAGCTTGAGGAGTCATGAGATGCAGGTTGCGTTGTGGCGGTGCTGTTCAGTCTGTCCGTCTGCATTCGCGTGGTGCTTCTCAGCCTACATGCGCGTGGTGCTTCTCAGCCTGCGCTCGTGTGCAGCTGTGCGCGGTGAACCTGCACGTGTCGCGGAATGCTTTTCAGCCTGCGCGTGTCTGCAATGCTTTTCAGCCTACACGCTTTGCAGCTTCTCCGCTTCGCACGCCGCTCCTCAGCGCGGTCCTCTGAAAAAAAGAGCAGGCATCATCTCATCTGGATGTTCATCTGAATCTTAAGGGGAATGCTTTCAGATATGCTTCTACACATCGCTGTTAGGTTGCTTTGCCGGGATAATTAATCGCTTCGCTCATTCCGCCGGCCCATATTGTCGCACCGTTGTGGGCTAGCCGAGTTTTGGGGCCTCTTGGGGGCCGTTTTGGGGCCTCGTGGGGCCTCTTTTGGGCCTCTTGGGCGCCTCTTGGGGCGTCTTAGGGGCCTCTTGGGGGCCTCTTGGGGCCTTTTTGGGGCCTCCTGGGCGCCTTCCGGGGCGGAGGGCTTGATTTTTCAGTTCTCGGTTCCCCTCTTGAGCCCCGCTTGGGCCCGTCTTGGGGCCTTTTGGTCCGTCTTGGGCGGCACTTGGGCCGTCTTGGGGGCCCTCCTGGGCCGTTCCGGGGCCGTCTTGGGAGCCTCGTGGGCCGTCTTGGAGCGGTCTTGGGGGCCTCTTGGGCCGTCTTGGAGCGTCCGGAAGCCGAAAAAGCCAGAACGCAAAAAACATAAAAAAACAATGAAAATCAACGATTTTGGCCTCTTGGGGCCCTCTTCGGAGGCCTCTTGGAAGGCCCTTGGGGCGTCTTGGAGGCCTCTTGGGCTGTCTTGGGGCCCTGTTGGGCGTCTTCGGGCGATCTTTGGCCGTCTCGGGGCCCTCTTGGACCGTCTTGGAGGCTTCTTGGGGACCTCTTGGCCCGTCCTGGGGCCCTGTAACAGGGCTCCGGCATCTCTGACCCGACCTTGCCGGGACCTTGCCGGGACCTTGCCGGGGTACTTTTCGTCCGGGGACCCCCAGGGGCCGCCCCGCGCGCGCGAACTAGAAATACTGTTCTCCAGGTACCGGAGATCTTAGCACGCCCTGGCCCGTTGGGCCGGCGAATATGGCAGGGGTTCGCCCAGAGACATTGTTTGCCAGAGTCCTGTACGGCAAGGATGCGCCCCTCCCATGTTCTACCCGATCCAATTGCAGGGGTGCGACCCGACTCACTTTGACCTGGGATCCTGTTACAGTGGTTCGCTCCACCCCGACCCCTTTTTGCATCTGGGACCTCATGGCAGAGGTGCGCCCCGACTCAGCTGTTGTCCGGGATCCGATGGCCGGGATGCGCCTCGACCACATCTTCACCAGAGACCTTATGGCAGGGGTGTGCCCCGACACACACACACACACTCACTCACTCACTCACTCACTCACACACACACACATACACACATACACACATTCTTCACACGGGATCCCATGACAGAAGTGGTATTGGCGCTGGGCTGTAGCTCGGGCTGGAGCTGAGGCTGAAGCTGGGGCTGGAGCTGGGGCTGAGGCTGGATCGGGGGCTGGAGCTGGGGCAGGAGCTGCATTGGAGCAAAGCTCGGGCTGGATCTGGAGTTTGGGGCTGCATCTGGAGATGGGGCTGGAGTTGAGCTGGAGCTGGAGCCGGATCTGGAGCTGGGGATGGGGTCAGAGCTCGAGCTGGTCCATAGTTGGAGCTCGAACTTGAGTTTGAGTTGATGCTTGGCTGGAATTTGGGCCAGAGCTAGAGTGTATGCCGCTCCGTCGGGCCTGGGCTGACCGAGCGTGCCCCCTTACGGTGGCGTGCCGACCCGCCGCCCGCCGTTGGGCTCTGGCTGGAAGCAGCGAGCAGCGACGACGTCCTGTTGCCCGGAGGTCCTCTTCTTCCCCGGGCATCCGACGTCGTGAATCAGTCCAGGCGGAGGCTTTTCGCAGTTTTCGGCCTCTGGGCTGGGGCTGTTGTTCTTGACCGCGTGGCCGTGCACAGGACGGCGTCGGGATGAAGAGTTGGCCCTTGGGGAGGGGTCGAGACTCTCGGTGGCCCTTGCATCGAACAGAGCAATGCATCGTATCCCTGAGATCCAGGAGTTTTTCTGGGGGGCGTTCCGAGGCATGCTCCGATATGGTTTCTTTTGGTTTTTCAGTTCGCGGCCCCAGAGTTCCAGACCCCTTCCCCCGAGGGGCCGCTTTTTGGTCCCCGGTCCATGTTTGGTGACCCCGGGGCCCGAGAACGGGCCCCGCAGGCCGACATCGAGGAGAAACACCAGGATTGAAACATGTCATCGTCGGAGATCTGGGTTCGCGCCTGGTTCTTCGCCCCGCGCGGCCGCGGCGAGCGCCGCGCCGCGCCGTGCGGCGCTTCGGGGGCGCGCGCGCGCGCGTATGCCCAGCAAGGAGCACGGCGCCCCCCACGCCGCGGGCTGGGCGAACGCCGGGGAGGCGCCGCCGCCCGCGCCCGCTCCCGTGAAGGTTTGCTGCGGTGCTCCCGGCTCCAGGCTGCCCAGATAGGGCCCGAGCACATGGGGCCGGAGGCTGGGGCCGACGCCATGGGCGATGCGGCTCGAAGTGGAGCCCCATGCTCTCCACGCCAGCGTCGCCGATGCGTCGCCGACGTCGGCGATGTATCGCCAATGCATCGGGGATGTGGCGCGATACTCAGACCCCATCCACTCGGAGCCCAATTCCGAGGCCTCTACAGACCCAGACATGACCGTTTGAACAACAACCACGCGCGGCAGGATCGACGCTGTGCTCCTCCAGTCGTCGCTCAGATTGAGATTGTGCTCCCGCCCCAGCGTGGGCCACATTTATGGATCCGATTCCTTCCTCGACGTTGTCGTTTCCCTCCTTCCCCCTCCTTCACCTTCTTTGGTTCTCCTGCTCATCCTTCTCTTCTTGCTGCTGCTGCTGCTGCTTCTCCTCCTCCTCCTCCTCCATCCTCATCATCCTGTTCTTCCTCCGATGGACGCGCGGCGGTCTGTTCCGCGGGCGCTCGTCGATCGGGCGCCAGCAGACACCCCCTCCGCCCGTCAAACGGGATGGCTCCCCCAGGAGTGGCCTGCTGTCTGAGACAGCGGCTTCTTGGCCGTCCACGCCATGGCTCATCCCGTTTGCAGTTGAGACTGGCGGCTGGGTTGGTTCCGCCGCGAGGCAGCTGATCTTGGACCACCGGGACCGGTTCGACGGTGAGGCAGGGGCTTCCGCTGACGCCGTCGCCTTCTGGCAAGAGCTCAGCGCCATCCTACAGACGGCGGTCGCTGAGCAATTGCTATCTGCCCACAAGCCCCCGGTCGTCCGTGGCGGGCGCTGATCCCCGATAGCCGCCCCTCCAGCCGTGACGTATCGACTAAACGTAAGAGTGACCCTTCGCAGGAGTGGCCCTTGGTGCTGGGCCAAAGTGGGTCTGGTGATTTTCTTGTGGAATGAGCTTGACCTCGTGTCAGCACCCGCATCGCGTGATTACGCTCGCAAGGGGCCCACCCCTTGCAATGAACAGCAACGCATACGCGTCGCTCCTTACAGCTTGCATTGGTGCATTGGTTACCCGAGGGGGAGCCGGTCGACCCGACGGCGCGTTTTCCGGCTCAGGACCAGTCCTGAATCCCAACCCAAATCCCAAAACGTTTTGGCTTGAATATATGTTTGAATTTTTTGAATACTTCTGAAGAAATGATGGAACATGCTTTTCCGAACCACTGGGGGTCTTTATCATTAGAAGTTATCCAACGATATTCAAACATATTCCAGGCTCTCGGATGGGGCCGGTTTTGGCCATGACGCCAGGCCTGGTCAGATGGCATCGCGATGCAGCCCCGCAGTGCCAGTCAGAGGTAACGATAGAGGCGAATAGCCCAGGGGAGAGCAATACATGTATTCAGGTGCGCCGATGATCTTGTCTTCGACAAGGCTCCCGGGCGAATGCGTGTAATGCCCTCCCCTGGGCGATTCGCCCCTATAGCTGCCGAGACCTCATCGAGGCGGCCCCCGGCAGCGTCTGCTTTCGCAGCGCCTCCGAAGTGCCATTCGGAGCGCTCGAAGCCAATCGGCGGAATTCCGCGGATGCCCGCTGGCACCAAAAAACAGTCGAGTGGCGCCCCGCAGATCGTTGATACGGCGCGGCAGCGCCAGCTTGCGCGATTGCGTTGGGCCCCACGGGCGCCCCTGAAGCCGCGCACCAAAGGCCATTCTAGCCCAGGGTTACTCTTACGCGTAGTCGAACTTAGCGGCGCCCCAGCCGCCTGCTGGCCTGCGGGCTGCCGGTCTGCTGCGGACCCAGAGCGCCGCCGAATCAGCTTGATGCGTCGCCGTTTGTTGCTCAAGCTGTCCTCCCCCTTCACTTTACCTCCTCCTTTTCCTCCGCCGCATCCTTCTCAGATTTTCCCTTCTCTCCCCCGTAGTCGTTTTGACTGCTCGTTTCTCAGTAGTCGTTTTGGCTGCCAGAGCTGCCACTGCGCCTTTGCCCTCGCTTCTCTCCCTCCTTCCCCTCTCCTCTCCCGCTCCTCTGCCTCCGGCGGTGGTGCGCGGCGCCTAACGGTGTGGTTGGTGGCGCACACCGTGCGGCCGCGGCCCCGTCTTCTCCTTTTTCCGGTTCGTCCCGGCTCCCCTTCCCGGCTCCCCTCTGCCTCGCCGCTGCCACTTGTTAGGGGTGTGCCGCGCCCTGTCGCGCCGCCCAGTGGAGTGGCGCCCTCCACTGCGGGTGCTGAGAAAAATCCTGGATGGGCGCCCCCTGTGCTTGTTATTATTGCTGCATGGACTCGGCCGCGACACGCCCAGTCTTGGTAGACACGCACGTCGAAGTTAGGTGTGTGCCGGGGAGGAGGAGGAGGCGGAGGAGGAGGAGGAAGTGGAGGAGGAGGAGGGAGAGAGGAGGCAGGAAAGGAGGAGGGAAGGAACGGACGATGACAATGGCGATTTGAAGTTTGGCTGTGGATGTTTTGGCCCCATGGCTCAAAAAGAAAGGGGGTCCTCACTTCGCCCCCCCCCCCCCCCCTCCTCCTCGGACGCTCAAAGATGGCGTATTGGGGCCCTCTTGGGTTGCTCTTGGAGCGCTCTTTGGCGCTCTTGGGGCTCCCTCGGGCCCTCTTGGGCCCCTCTTGGAGCTCTCCGGGGCATGTGGAAACTTTTTACGGTGCCGGAATGAACTCCCCGACTCCCCGACTGGCCGACTTCCCGACTGCCCGACTGCCCGATTGCCCGTTTGCCCGTTTGCCCGACTGCCCGACTAGCCGACTGGTCGACTGGCCGACTCCCCGACTGGCCGACTGGCCGACTGGCCGACTGGCGGACTGGCCGACTGGCCGATTGGCCGACTCTCCGACTGGCCGATTCCCCGACACCCCGACGACTCCCCGACTCCCCGGCTCCCCGACTGGCCGACTCCCCGACTCCACGACTCCCCGACTGGCCGACTGGCCGACTCGCCGACTGGCCGACTGGCCGACTGGCCGACACCCCCATTGGCCGATTGGCCGACTCCCCGACTGACCGACTGGCCGACTCCCCGGCTGGCCGACTGGTCGACTCCCCGACTGGCCGATTCGCCGACTCCCCGACTCCCCGACTCCCCGACCCCCCGACTCCCCGACTGGCCGATTGGCCGACCCCCCGACTCTCGGACTCCCCGATTCCCCGATTGGCCGACTGGCCGACTGGCCGACTCCCCGACTGGCCGACTGGCGGACTGGCCGACTGGCCGATTGGCCGACTCCCCGACTCCCCGACTCCCCGACTGGCCAATTGGCCGACTGGCCGACTGGCCGACTGGCAACCTCGACTGGCCGTTTCCCCGCCTCCCCGACTGGCCGATTGGCCGACTCCCCGACTTGCCGACTCCCCGACTGGCCGATTGGCCGACTGGCCGACTCCCCGACAGGCCTACTGGCCGAGAGGCCGACTGGCCGACTCCCCGACGACTGGCCGACTCCCCGACTCCCCGACTCCCCGACTGGCCGACCCCCGACTGGCCGACTCACCGTTTCCCCGACTGGCCGACTGGCCGACTGGCCGACTCCCCGACTGGCCGATTGGCCGACTGGCCGTGACTCATCGATTGGCCGACTGGCCGACTACCCGACTGGCCGTCTGGCCGACTCCCCGACTGGCCGACTCCCCGACTCCCCGACTGGCCGACTCCCCGACTCCCCGATTGGCCCACTCCCCGACTCCCCGGTTGGCCGACTCCCCGACTGGCCGACTCCCCGACTCCCCGACCCCCCGACTCCCCGACTGGCCGACTGGCCGACACACCGACTGGCCGACTGGTGGACTGGCCGACTCCCCGACTCCCCGATTGGTCGACTGCCCGACTCCCCGACAGGCCGACTGGCCGAGAGGCCGACTGGCCGACTCCCCGACTGGCCGACTCCCCGACTGGCCGACCCCCGACTGGCCGACTCACCGCTTCCCCGACTGGCCGGCTGGCCGACTGGCCGACTCCTTGGTTGGCCGATTGGCCGATTGGCCGTGACTACCTGACTCCCGACTGCCCGACTGGCCGTCTGGCCGACTCCCCGACTGCCCGACTCCCCGACTCCCCGACTGGCCGACTCCCCGACTCCCCGACTGGCCGACTCCCCGACTCCCCGGTTGGCCGACTCCCCGACTGGCCGACTGGCCGACTGGCCGACTCCCCGACTCCCCGACCCCCCGATTCCCCGATTGGCCGACTGGCCGACACACCGACTGGCCGACTGGCGGACTGGCCGACTCCCCGACTCCCCGATTGGTCGACTGCCCGACTCCCCGACTTCCCGATTGGCCAACTGACCGACTCCCCGACTCCCCGGCTGCCCGATTGTCCGACTGGCCGACTCCCCGATTGGCCGACTCCCCGACTCGCCGACTTGCCGACCTCGACTCCTTTTCTCCCCGACTCCCTCACTCCCCGACTGGCCCAATCTTCGATTCCAGCAGAGATGCCATCCGAATTCTGCCCAGGAGTTCCCAGGGGCTCCAGGACACTTCCCAGACGCTACGATGTCTGAGCTGAAGCCAGATATCGCAGTGGACAGGGAGCTCCTGGGAGGCCCTGCCGGGGTTTCAATGTCTCCTTGGGCGCTTTCTCGGGAGCCCTCTCTCTCTCTCTCTCTCTTACTTTTCGCAGTCTCCAGGGAGACCCGAAAAGTGTTACCGAATCTCTTCCAGCTGCACCCGGGGGCTTCAGGAGAGCCCCATGCCACGATCTCCGAGCTGAGGCTGGAGATCGTGGCGGATCCTGGTGCTCAGAGATCTTGCCGAGGCTTCTGGTCGTTTGTTGTTTGGTTTGTTATACTTTCTAGTGGCCGTTCTCTGTCTCGGAGCTTCCAATAAGTGTTCAAACATTTAAACCTGGTGCTCCGCGTGTCCAGTAGCTCCAGGAGGCTCCAACACGCTACGATCTTCAACTGAGAATGGAGATCGTGACACATCGGTGCTCCCTAGGAGGCCCTGTCGGCGCCTCCTGAAGCTGCCATGGAGTTTTGCCGGGAGCTATATGTTATCCGTAAGGGTTTCGCCCCCTGCCGCCGGCCCCCTCTCTCGGAGAATGGGCCATGGAAGAGCTAAGTCATGAGGCCTTGGCGCTGTCGTGAAGCAGTATCGAAACTTCATGCGAAGCCGAGTCGCAATCAGCAAAACCAACTGATCACAAGAGGGGTTACCACACCTGGCGATTGGTAAGACGTGTATGGTTTAAGGGCTTGGTTACCACACCTTGCGATTAAAGGGCCGAGGGAGTTCTCGCAGTTTGGGTTACCACGCCTTGCGATGGATGTGCGTGAAGGGTGGCACCGAATTTCAGAAATGTGGCAAATCCCATGTGTTTTTGGACCCTGACCCCGCGGATCTGCGTAAGGGGTGGCGCCGAATTTCAAAATGTGGCAAATCCCTGTGTTTTTGGACCCTGACCCCGCGGATCTGCGTGAGGGGTGGCACCGAATTTCAGAAATGTGGCAAATCCACTGTGTTTTTGGACCCTGACCCCGCGGATCTGCGTGAGGGGTGGCACCGAATTTCAGAAATGTGGCAAATCCCATGTGTTTTTGGACCCTGACCCCGCGGATCTGCGTGAGGGGTGGCACCGAATTTCAGAAATGTGGCAAATCCCTTGTGTTTTTGGACCCTGACCCCGCGGATCTGCGTGAGGGGTGGCACCGAATTTCAGAAATGTGGCAAATCCCATGTGTTTTTGGACCCTGACCCCGCGGATCTGCGTGAGGGGTGGCACCGAATTTCAGAAATGTGGCAAATCCAATGTGTTTTTGGACCCTGACCCCGCGGATCTGCGTGAGGGGTGGCACCGAATTTCAGAAATGTGGCAAATCCCTTGTGTTTTTTGACCCTGACCCCGCGGATCTGCGTGAGGGGTGTCGATTTCGAGCCCCCCCAGCAATTCAGACAACGCGCCCAGGAGGTGCTAAAATGTCGGTTTGGGCCTCCCCCCCCCTCGCGAGGTCACACAACTAGTTACAGTAACCAGCAAGAAACAGAACTGTAACACTGGAAACTACAAGCTACAACTGGTACAGGAAACTGCGAACCTCGCGCCTACAGCCTGGTGGCCCCACAAGGGGGCCGGCGGATTTTGGAGTTACAAGGGAAACCTAAATCCTTTCCAGGAGCTCCCAGGGGCTCCAGGAAGGCCCCAGGACGCCACGATCTCCCGACTGAGACTGGAGATCGTGGCGGATAGGGGGCCCCTGGGAGGCTCTACCTGAACCTTCCATGGCTTCCTTGAAAGTTTTCTCGGGAGCTCTCTCTCTCTCTCTTTGTCTGAGGGTTTTCATGGTTTTCCGACTCCACGACTCCCCGACTCCCCGACCTCCCGACTCCCGGCTAGCCGACTCCCCGACTCCCCAACTTCCCAATTCCCCGACTCCCCTGCTCCCCGACTCTCCGACTCCTCGACTGGCCGGCTCCCCGACTTCCCGACTGCCCGACTCTCCGATTCCCCGACTGGTCGACTCCCCGACTTGCCGACTGCCCGACTTCCCAACTCCCCCACTGGCCGAGTTCCCGTTTGACCGACTCCCCGATTCCCCGACTGGCCGACTACCCGACTGACCGACTCCCCGACTCCCCGACTCCCCGACTGGCCAACTGGTTGATTCCCCGACTCCTCCACTGGCCGACTCCCCGACTGGCCGAGTGGCCGACTGGCCGACTGGCCGACTGGCCAACTCCCCGAGTCCCCGACTTCCGGACTCCCCGACTCCCCGACTCCCCGACCCCCCGACTCCCCGACTGGCCGATTGGCCGACCCCCCGACTCTCCGACTCCCCGATTCCCCGACTGGCCGACTGGCCGACTGGCCGACTCCCCGATTGGCCGACTGGCCGACTGGCCGATTGCCCGACTCCCCGACTCCCCGACTCCCCGACTGGCCGACAAGCCGACTCCCGACTCCCCGACTGGCCGACTCCCCGACTCCCCGACTCCCCGACTGGCCGACTCCCCGTTTGGCCGATTCACCGACTGGCCGTCTGGCCGACTCCCCGACTGGCCAACTGGCCGACTGGCCGACTGGCCGACTTCCCGACCCCTCGACTACCCGACTGCCCGACTGGCCGACTCCCCGACTGTCCGACGTGCCGCCCCCCCGCTCCCCGACTCCCCGACTGGCCGACTCCCCGACTGACCCATTCCCCGCCTCCCCGACTGGCCGATTCCCCGACTCCCCGATTCCCCGACACCTCGACCCGCCGACTCCCCGACTGGCCGACTCCCCGACTCACCGATTCCCCGACTCCCCGACTCCCCGATTGGCCGACTGCCCGACTGCCCGACTCTCCGACTCCCGACTGGCCGACTCCCCGACTCCCCGACTGGCCGATTTCCCGGTTGGCCGACTGGCCGACTGGCCGATTTGCCGATTGGCCGACTCCCCGACTCCCCGACTTCCCGACTCCCCGACTGGCCGACTGGCCGATTGGCCGATTCCCCGTTTCCCCGACTCCCCGATTGGCCGACTCTTCGTTTGGCCGACTGGCCGTATCCCCACCAGCGCCATGGTCGCGCCGCCGCTCCATTTTGGCTGCGCCTACTTGATGGTCGCCACCGGGGTCTCCACGCAACAGAGTAGGGAGTGTGTTTCCCGGAAAGGGTGCAGGCCCAGGGTTCTCTTTTAGTTTGTAAACTTGTCCCCGTGCCTCAACTGAGGTGGGCTGGCGGATTCTTTCCTTGATAAATATCGAGGTCGAGGTGGGTCGGCGGATTAATTGTTGAGGATGTCTCAGGCGAAACGCTTGTGTTTGAAATCCCGATCCATAAATCACAGGGTGCGGGCCACTCTTTCGTGTGTTGAGGATGTCTCGAGCGAAACGCTTGCTCCGCAGAGTCACCGAGGATGTCTTGAGCGAAACGTTTCCATGCATGCGGTTCTATATGCGTTTCCACGACCACACCCCAGCACGACCACACCCCAGCACGACCCCACCCCAGCACGACCCCACCCCAGCACGACCAAACCCCAGCACGACCACACCCCAGCATTACCCCACCCCAGCACGACCCCACCCCAGCAAGACCATCACCCAGCACGACCACACCCTAGCACGACCTCACCACAGCACGACCACAACCCAGCACGACCACGCCCCAGCACGACCACGCCCCAGCACGACCACGCCCCAGCACGACCGCCCCCCAGCACGACTACCCCCCCAGCACGACCATCCCCCAGCACGACCACACCCCAGCACGACCACACCCCAACACGACCACTCCCCAGCACGACCACACCGCCTTGATTGAGTGGTTGCCTGTCGTCGTGGAATGTTTCGTGGGGTGTCTCGTGGACTGTTTCGCGGGGTGTCTCGTGGAATGTTTCCAGGAAAACGTTGAAAACGGTCGCCCGTGTCTCGTGGAATGTTTCGCGGGGTGTCTCGTGGAAGTGCCCGTCGCCCAATACGGTGTCGTGAAAACGCTTCCATGCATGCGGTTCTATATCCCTTTCCGGGTTCGTGGGTCCATCATGTTGTTCTGGCTCTTCTTCCTCTGAGTGGCTGCCCGCGCGCTCACTTTGTTTGTCTCTCTTCGTGCTGCCTAGTGGCGGCCCGGCTAGTGTTTGGACGGCTTTCGACCTGCTTCGCGAGCCCGCTAACCAAAATCCCCACCAGCCCATCCGGAAACGATGCCCATGCGAGTTGCCTCTCAGAGTCTCCTCGGATGTCTCTTGGAAGCTTTTTGGATGCCTCTTGGAGCGTCTTGGGGGCCTCTTGGCGGTCCCGATGGCCTCTTGGTATGTCTTGGGTGCCTTGGGGAGCTTCCTGGGGCATCTTTGGGGTTTCTTGGGAGCATCTTGGATGCGTCTTGGGCGCCTCTCGGGGTGTCCTGGGCCACTATTGTGGTCCTCTCGAAACGCTTTTGGGAGCCTTTGGGGGCGATCTTGGGGCCATTTAGGAGGAGATCGATCAACGAAGGGGGGAACTTGGATTACGCCACCCTTCGGGAGCTGCAGAACCCGCGTTTCGGCCCCTCTTGGAGCGCTCTTGAGGCCGTCTTGGGGCTCCCTTGGGTTTTCTAGGGGGCTTGAGGGGCCCTTTTGGAGCTGTCACGCGGCCCCGGAAAACCATCGGAAGCGAAAAGGCGGGAAGGCACACATCATTGATTGTTTGTAGGTGTTTGAAGGATTTTGGCCTCGTGGCGGCCTCCTGGGGAGGCTCCGTGGCCACTCGGAGCCGTCTTGGAGCGGTCTTGGGGCCTCTTGGGGCATCTTGGGTTATCTTGAGCTTTGTGGGGTTTTCTTGGGCCGTCTTGGAAATCATTGTGGGCTCTCCGAGGCCGTTTCGAGCGGGCCATATTAGATACTCTGACCGCTCGCGAAGCCCGTCTCCAGGTCCAAGGGAGGAGGTCGGGAGAGGGGTCAAGGCACCCTCCTCGATAGCAAGCCGTCTATCTCACTCCCACCCGCCCTCCCAACACATAAGTAGCACCCGAGCCTGAGCATGTTCAGCGGTCGTCTTTGGATGGGCAACTACTGGGAACCAAAGCCAACACCATGTGCGCGACGCTGGGGCGAGATGCGCCACGCGCGCCACGCGCGCCAGGCACCCGTGGGGCCCGAGCGTTCCAGGCACGCTTGGTGCGCCAGATGCGCCGCGTGCTTCGCGTGCACCAGGTGTGCCGCATACTCCAGCCGCGAAAGGTGCAACACGTCGGGGGCACGTGCAGAGTGTGTCAGGTGCGCCTGCGCACGTGACAGCAAACATCGGGAAACATGTTGGCCCCCACCATCCTTGTCGAAAACCAATGCCCATCATTGTGTTTGGTGGGCCTGCGCACAGCTGGCCTTGCGCCACCACCGCCACCGTCCCTGTCAAAAACCGCTTGACAGTGATCGCGTGGAGGCCGCGAATGATTCAGATTCAGCCGCGAGGTGTATGTTGTATTTGTTTGTCAGGGATGGTCGCCCTGCGCGCGGCAGGCAATATGCTGACACCCCCGCCGTCCTTGTCAAAATTGATACAGAGTTCTCGAGGGCCCAAAGTGTATTTTGTATTGCGTTTTTTTGGAAAGGGATGGGGGGTCGCATCGGGTTGGCCGCGCATGCTCCAGGTGTGGAGGCAGAGTTCGTTTTGCATTGTTTCTTGACAGGGATGGTGTGTGTGTGGGGGTTGATCATGGTGTCCTCATTGTTCCTGGTTGGGTGCCGGTCGCCCGGGGGAGGGGGTGCATATTGATAGGGATCAGTAATAGACCATTCCCCGAAAGGGGAAGCGGGAAGGATTGGAAGAGAAACCGCTCCAGACCACCTACGCCCAGAGCGCTTGTGGGATTTAGCGCCGTGGGAGGGGATGCTGCTGGAGGGGGCATGATGCCCGATGTGGCGCCAGCGCGCCCAACCTGCCACGCTTCCCTTCCTCGGGCTCGCCCCCCTTCGCGCCTCGCCCCTTCCTCCGCCCGGCCCCATGGGACCGCAAAGATCAGATTTCTTGATTCTTCCAATGCGCGTCCCCAGAATCCCCAGGAACGGTTTTTCGTCCCGAGTTGTTCTTTGGCAGTCCCCAGCGAGGGCACCCAGAGGCCGAAAACTTTGAGCAACCGCCGTATTATGCTTTGGATGTCGGCCCCTCCGCCCCACCCCCCCTGGGGTCCCCTTCTCACTCGTGCTTTCCCTTTGGAGGCTGCTGCTCTTGGCCCCTCCCCCCGCCGTCCTCGCCGACGCTGCCGCCCCGCTCCTCCTCCTATTCCTCCTCCTCCCCGTCCTCCTCGTCCTCCTCGTCCTCCTCGTCCTCCTCGTCCTCCTCGTCCTCCTCCCCCTCCTCCTCCTCCTTCTCCTCCTCCTCTTCTTCCTCCTCGAACACTCCTCGATCCTCCCCTCTTCCTCCTCCGCGAAGCTTGATCCTCCACTCCCCTCCTCTTCTTCCTCCGCTTCGTCCCCCGGGCCCGCATCGAGGAAGAAGGAGCTGCACAAACGTAAACTTCCGGATGTCCGCGCGGACCTGCCAACGGTTATGGCTAATTGGTTTCATCTGCCGTAGAGGTCTTGGCTCGGGCTGTGGTGCGCATCGTTTCATCGATGCAGGGCCTTCACTGCGCTGCACCGATGGTCGGGGGGGACGCCAGCAGTTCACCTACACCGACTCCGGCCAGGCCCATCCTGTGCCGAGGGTTGGCGTGGCCAGGGTCGGCATCAAGGCGGGCTGGTGGCGTCCTCCTGCATGGGACAGGGGCCCCAATGCCAACCATCTTGCCCAGGCCTGACCCGACGCAGCGCGGGCCCGACGGCCCCAGGGAGTTCGGCGACGCCGACGGCCCCACGACCAATCGGGCGATCACCGAGACGTCCAACCGGGCCTCAACCGAAACGTCGAACTCGTGGGCGAGGGCCTCTTCCAGATCGTCCAGGTCGCGGAGGCGGGGTGCGCGGGGGGAGCAGAAACAGTGAATGATACGCCCCCGTGGGGAGCCGATCAGCAGCTTTCTGTCAAAGAAACGAGGTTGTCTGACAGCAGCGAGGGGTAACACTCTGAGTGGCTCCCAGCGGCGACTTGTCATTGATCAGGGTGAGAGGCCCAACTCGAACGGTCTTAGTTTTTCCATGCGCGCACGTGGCTGGATGGATGGCTCGATCTCATCGCTGACGGCATCAAAGAGGGGCAACACGCACACGGGGGCGACATTTGGGGGCAACTCCTGGGGGCAACCCGCGGGCGCAATGTTTGGGTGCAATGCGTGGCCGCCGCGCCCTCGCTCTTGCCGCTCATACTTGCAAAGTGCTCTCGAACGGGGGGGGGGGGGCACCGTACGAGCCGAGATGTCGAAGCCCGGCCGCCCGCGGCCCAGGGCCTCGGCAGCGCGCGGGGCGCGGAGGCGAGCGCGTGTTTCGCGCGACGCGGGGCGCGGGGCCACGCCACTCAGACCGTTTCAATCCCGGCGATGTTTCCCGGAAAGGGCGCGGGCCCAGGGTTCTCTTTTGGTTTGTAAATTGTCCCCCGTGCCATGCTGGGGAAGGGCCGGCGGAATTAGTCCTTGATAAATATCGAGGTCGGGAAGGGTTGGCGGAATTATTGTTCTCAGAATGCGTTGAGGATGTCTCTAGGGACACGCTTGGTTTGTGCTCTAGGGACACGCTTGGTTTGTGCTATATGTTGTTTTATGTTTGAGGATGTTCCAAACGACACGCTTGTTTTTCAGAATTGGTTGAGGATGTCTCGAGCGAAACGCTTGTTTTGTGTTGTAGATTGTTCCTCTCCTAGGGGCCAGAATTCAGAGGATGTCTCAGGTGAAATGCTTGTGTTACGTATGTTCTGCATTGCGATATGTATTCGGGGAACTCTTTTCGCTTCCCCCGCCCCCCAGGACGCCCAAGGAGGCTCGAGAAGCGTGAAAACACATGGTTCCTAACGCCCCAGGGCGGGACACGCGTGAAACCAAATTGGTTCCTATCGCCCCAGGGCGGGAGAAGCGTGAAAACACATGGGTTTCTAATGCCCCAGGGCGGGACAAGCGCGAAGACATATGGTTCCTACCGCCCCAGGGCGGGAGAAGCGCAAAAACACATTGGTTCCTAACGCCCCAGGAGGCCCCAGGAGGCTCCAGGAGGCTTCACGTGCCACAGGAGGCATTGTTTTGTATTGGGATCTATGTTCAGGGGCCCCTTTTCGCCCCCCCCCGGCCCCAGGAGGCCCAAGGAGGCCCCAGGATGCGCGTTTCTGTATTTCTGTAATGGAATATGTGTTCGGGGAGCGCTTTCGTCTCCCCCCGCCCCCCCGAAGGCTCCAGGAGGCTCCAGGAGCGCGAAAACACATCGGTTCCTAAGGCCTCAGGGCGGGACAAGTGTCAAAACATACGGGTCCCTATCGCCTCAGGGCGGGGCAAGTGTGACAACACATAGGTTCAGAACGCCCCAGAGCTGGAGATACGTGAAAACGCACGGGTTCCTAACGCCCCAGGGCGGGCCAAGCCTGAAAACACATGGGTCTCCTGGCACGTCCCGTGGCACGTCCATGGGCACGTTCCGTAGCGCGTCCCCTTGGCACGTCCCGCGGTGCGTCCCCGTGCTGGCACGTCGTTTGGCGCGTCCCTCGGGACGTTCCGCGGCGCGTCCTCCTGGCATCCCCCCTTGTCAATTTGCTCTAGGGCAGCTACTATGTGCTCAGGCAGCTCGAGCTGAAGATCCAGATCAGTTCGGTCAGGACGCGGATACAAAGGAGGACTCGATCCACACCGCGATAAGGCACAATCTCGGCATGGCACATCGCAATTCAGCACGGCGCAGCACAGCACAGCCTTCGGCATTGTACGTCAAGATCGATACACTCAGCATTGCATTTGCCCGTCGCCCAATTAGGTGTATTGGAAGCGTTGCCACGCCTTACATTTCTATATTCCTTTCCGGGTTCGTGGGTCGATCATGTTCGTCGATTTCAGATTTGCTTGGATCACCGCGGGGCTGGCTGATGGGACATGGGGTTTCCAGGTGGATGCCAGAGTGGGTTATATCTGGCGTGAACTGTCCTGCACATGGGTTGCAAGTGCCCTAAGTGGCTTGGGGGGGTCAATTTCCAGGCTATGTGGGCCTCGCCCACGCAGCGGAAGCTAGATGAGGCCAGAAATAACCCACCTCCGCATAACCCTTTGTCCATTGCAACTGCCGCGGTGATCCAAGTGGGGGCCGTTTTCGGGCCCGGGGGCCATCAAGCTCGGATCCGAGGACAAGCACGTGTCCCCCGGGAAGGGGTCGGGAACCCCCGGGGGCGGGGACTGAAACAATGACATCGGAGGATGTCTGGGTACGGCGGGCTTTTGCTGTGTCGGCACGGCGGCGTCCCCGCGGCATCCCGGCGGGGGTGTCGAAGGCTGAGCGTCGCTGGTGGCCCGCAGTCGGCAGACACCGAACGATCCGCGCCATCGGAGAGCCGCGATCGCTCAGGGTTGAACGGGCCGCGCGTTCCAGAGGCGGCCAACGCCGAGGTTGTCACCGCAGGTTGCTCCCTCTCTCCCATGCGAGAGCGCCTTTTCTCTTGGCCTTCCAGATGGGGTCCGAGCAGATAGGGTCGGAGGACCTCGCCGCATTGACGATGCAGCTCGATGTGGAGCCCAGTTTTCTGTACGCGGGCGGCGCCGATGCATCGCCGCGTCGCCGACGCATCCCCGCGTCGCCGACGCATCGCCGACGCATCGGCGACGCATCGGCGACGCATCGGCGACGCATCGGCGATGCATCGATTTAGCGGCGCTATCCTCCGACCCAGCTAGTGGGACCCCATCTACGAGGCCTCTAAGCTTGAACTGCGGCACCAGATTTGCCAGATTCACCGGGTTCGCCAGGTGCTCCCCCAGAAGCGGAGTGGGGAGGTGCGATTGGGTGCCTGACCTCGCCGCGCGCCTGGGTGTCAGGAAGGCGTGGGTTTACACACTCTGATGGTCAAACAGCAGTCTCCGTCCTCCAGACAACGGCCCACACCCTCCCCATTCCCCTCCCCCTCTTCCTTCGAGCTTCGAGCTGTGGACGATTATACTGCCTTCCTCCTCTTCCTCCTGTCTTCCTCCTCCTCTTCTCCTCCTCCGTAGCCATTTTGGCTCAAGCGGTTCTGCGCCTTTGGGGCGGGCGCGCGGGTCGCCTGACCGCGGGAGCGCGGGCATGGCTGCGGGGGGCGGCCCGACGGCGTGGCTGCCTTCGGAGCAGCGGGCAAACGACATCTTGGCGCCGGGGGCTTCTTCCAGCGCGCGGCGCGTGGCGAGGGGCCGGCGGCGGGCGGCGTGCGAGGCCGCGGTGCGCGCGCACGTGCCGCCACGGTGTGGGCCAGGCTCATGGCGGGACCCAGAAGCGATTGCGCGCCCCGCGCTTCGGCTGGGCTGTGGGTCCCAGTAGGCGCGCGCCGCAGGCGCAGCGCCGCGTAGCACGCGGCGCGGGTGCCCCCGGGTGCCTTCGCGGGGGCCACCTGCGCGGTCCTTGCCTGGGCGGCGGCAGGCCACAGGCTGGGCCTGAAGCGTGGTGGGCGCGGACGGCGTCGCGCAACACATCGCGACGTTGGAGGCGTTGCTCCTGGGCGCAGCGGAGCGGGCTGCGGCCGCCGTGGGGAATCAGTTGATCGGGCTGGGCATTATGCACACCAGAAGAACTGGCGCAGGAACCAGATCCGGAACCGGAACAGTTCCAGTTCCAGTTCCAGTTCCCCGACATTTGCACCCGAACTGGAACTGGTACTTCCGGCGCCCCGAACCGGAACCGGAATCATAACTAGAACCAGAACCGGAACTGGAACTGAAACCCGAACAGGAATAGGAACCTGAACGTTGCGACACACTACCGATGAAGTAAGTACCTCGGGTAAGTACTTCGGGTAAGTACCCCAGCACGTGGCGGTGAGCAACGCGGGGTAACAGTGCAGGACCCCCTCCATGCCCGAGGCAGAGGTGAGCACCGACGGACTGCAGGCGGAGTTGGAGACGGCGCAGACCTTCGGCAACTTGCAGAAGGAACCCTTCGGCGGCGGTCGTGTGCTGATTACCTGCAAAGGCCCGCGGTGCCCTCGGCGACGCTTGGCTGGAGCTGGCCCGCCAGGGCCGCAAGGCCCAACAGGTCGGATCCCGCGGTCTTCGGCTTCTCGCATTCCGAGCCCGAGTCGAGGCGCGCGTCGGCCGCGGAGGCGTTACTGGGGCCCGCTGCGCGACCCACATCAGGGCCGTGCTGGACCAGCGGATGTGGTGAGCGCGGGTGATGGTGGCTCGGCCCGGACTGCGGGGTGCGCGGCGTCCTTTCGGCTGTTCATCCGCCGATGCCGCTTCTGGGACGCCGCCGCGGCGGTGGACCGAGGGACGAACGAGGACACAGGCAATGCTGACGGCCAGGGGGAGAGCAAGCCCTTGGAGAGCAAGACTGCCTCCCATGTATGTACGGCGGCTACGGCGCGTACGGCAAGAAGGGGCCCAGCAAGAGCAAGGGGCAGTCTCAATGGCCCTACCGCAGCTTCGACTGGCGCGGCAAAGGAAAGTCGCAAGGACGTCTCGAGAAGGCTCGGCGGCGCGTGCAGCTTGCCGTAGTATGCGGGAGCGAACCGGGCCTTTCTGAAAGACGGGGCCGCCACCTAAGTGGGGCGGCTCACATGGAAGGAGCTCGGCAGTCTTCTGTCGCGGGCCCTCTGACAGACGGGAAGGGCGCGGCTCTGGAGCGGGACGGGCCCCTCTTGAAGACGGGGCCGCTCCCTATGTGTGGCGGCCCACATGGCAGGAGCTCGGATCAGAAACGTGCGTGCGTGAGTGGCACTTGTTTAGTGTCAGCCCCCTTTCCACAGACGGCTAGCTGAGGCGGAGCTGCGCCAGGCTAGTCCTAGCAGCCAATTCCTCCTCCTCCTCCTCCTCCTCCTCCTCCTCTTCCTCCTCTTTTTTCACTTCCCTCATGTCCCCTTCTTCCCCCTCCCCCCACTCCTTCTCCCCATCCCCTGCCTCCTCTCTCCCTCTCCTCTTCCTTCTCCGATGGGGCCTTCTTGGGGGAGTCTAGGATCCGATCTTGGAAGGAACCCTAGTATAAGCGCCAGCTTGGGATGCGTCGCCAGTTTTGCTGGCTACACAGGAGTCGGCCGAATTCTTAGAAATAGCCTCCAGGAGGTGCGATTTGTGGGGCCTCCTGAGCTCGCGCGCTGGGTGTCCTGAACCTCTCGAATTGTATACTGCCAGGAACTGTTGGTTCGCGTGTCGGGCCGCCAGTTCTGGCCCACCACGCTTCGTCGCGACACGCTATCCACTTCCAAATCCCTAAGCGTGACCGTCCCGAGCCTTGTCGAGCCTCCCGCCCCGCGGAGCGGAGCAGCGGAGCGACACGCTATCCGCTTGCAAGGTATAGCGTGTCCCTGGGGCCGCCGCCGCGACACGCCACGCAAATGTCCCCGACCGTAGTATTTTGGCTTCAGGGTCCTGGTCTTTTGCGCGCAGCTTCTGTGGCTGAGGTCTGCTGTTCTTCACACGTCTCCCCCCACAGGAGCAACCTGGACGGAGCTGGTGTGCGGTTCAAGGCCAGCAGCACCAGATCGTCGCTCGGCGCTGGGCGGCTGTGGCCGTTCAGCACGTCCCTAGGCCCGTTGGGGAGACGTGGAAGGGTAGACATTCAACATATTGACAAATATCAAAACGGAGGTTGTCCGTCGCTTTTGGTTTCTGGGGGCTCTCACCGGGCCCCTGGACTGTCAAAACAAACACCCCAGGATGAAAAGCCAGTTCTTGGGAATGGGTCGAGACCTGGGGTGCCGATGTTATGTCAAAAATCATGGCGTCGGGGTTTTGGGTGGGAATGGGTGACAGCCAGACCTCCGACAGCTCAGTGTTCTTGGGCCTCGATCCCCTCCGTACCTCTGGGCCCTTTCCGTCGGGCCGGTTGTCACTTTGGTGGCCCGGCGATGGTTGCTATTCCGAGGGTGAAGAATCAGTTCTGGCTTGGCACTTCGAGTCTTTCAAGATCCGGGCAGGGCGCCTGACATGGGGGCGTACAGTCAAAAGTCCGAGGCGGGGATTATCCAGAGCCACCGCCTGGGGAGTCGAGCATCGTGGGGCTGGATAGGAAGAGCTTGCTAGATGGTTTTCGGAATGTCCTGATTTCTGCATCTTTACAACGCTTCGCGGCCCCATGGGGAACTCCACCGAAGCCCCCAATGGGACCGCCCGCATGCGTCCCACACGCCTTATTTGGTATTTTCACCCACCCAGTGCAGCGCTTCGTGGCCTCATAGGGAGCTTCGCCGACGGCCCCAGTGCTACCGCCCGCATGCGTTCCTCCCCCGCCCAGCGCAGCGCTTCGTGGCCCCATAGGGAGCTTCATCGAAGAAGATATTCACAATTGCGGTACCCACAAATTCGTATGGTCGGGTCCTTCGCCAGGATAATGTTTGAACAGGGCAGTTCTTCAAGCTCAAACTATACCCCTGTTCCCCGTCTTAATACAAACGCGGCTCCCGCCTGATGTTTCTTTGCGCTTTATTGAAGAATCGCGCTCTCGAAAGGGACTTCCTTGCAATTTATCCAGGAATCGCGCTGTCGCTTGTGACATCCTCACAGTTGTTTCAGGCGCCACGCCCTCGCCATTGAGGAATCGCGCTCTCGCTTGGGACTTCCTCATACTTTGCTTACGAATCGTGCTCTCGCTCGAGACTTCCTGGCGAATTGTGCAGGACTCACGCATTCGCGTACCATGCGCGTTTGAAGTGCCCGTCCCGGGGAAAGTCTTCCTGCTCAAACTGTGCCGCTGGCCCCCAGTTTTTAACAAATCAACGGTTCCCGCTTGATACGGTTTTGCAATGTATTGAAGAATCGCGCTCTCGCTATGGATAATTCCTTACAATTTATTCAAAATCGCGCTCTCGCCTGATACCTCCTCGCAATTTATCCAGGCGTCGCGCTATCGCGTTGTCGCTTGGGACTTCCTCGCAATTGATGCAGGCGCCGCGCCCCCGACACTCAGGAATCACGCTCTCGCTCTGGATTTCCTCTCGGAATTGATTTTGGAATCGCGCTGCCGCTCAAGGCTCCCTCGCGATTCATGCAGGACGCACGCTTCAGCAACCCGCCTGCTCGACCTGGCCGCCTGGGCCTGCCCGTTAGGGTCTACCCGCCCGATCAGCCCGTCCGGTTCTGCCACGTGTGTTCTGCTACTAGCCCTCCTCTTGCTACTCTTTCTCTCTCTCTCTCTCGTGCTCCATCATCCTCTCTTCCCCATGTCTCTTCCGTCCATTCGTCCTCTCTTCCCCTGCCTTAGGTGTTGCAATAAATACACATTGCAGGTCAGAAATATATACCCCAAGGGATACGATCGAAGACGCAGAGGGTGGGTATCTATGGTTTGGGATATACGTGTTGCATGGCACGCGAGCAGATGAGAGCAAACAGTCTTTAAATTGTTGTTGTTGTTGTTGTTGTTGTTGTTGTTGTTGTTGTTGTTGTTGTTGTTGTTGTTGAATTCTCATGTCAGATAAATAATGATTCGGGATCGCACCCTCCGGTGACCATTGTGCTTTCAATTGAGGTGCCCCTCCTTGGGCTCGCACCCGTTTTTTCATCAGGGGAACTCTGGTGTCTCCAAGCCGCCAAGCCCGCCGGCACGCCGGGTAGGCTAATTAGGTGCACGCTGGACCTTTTTCTTAGGTTGAGGCGTCTGTCAACCCGTCAGGTTCTCCGGCGGGGGCATCGGAGTTCGCTCCTTTGCTAATTTCGCGTACCCCAGGAATCTTGGTCCAGGGGCATCGGCTTGAGTCCTTTGCCCCAGGCTGTGAGTAGCAGCACCGTGGTTGCTCATCGCCTGCGCCCTCAAGGGGCGCTAAACTCGGTAACGGTGCCCAGAGCAAAGATCTCTGGAGGAGGGGCCCCTCGAGGGCCGCACAACCTCGCGCGCGGTGTCACCGAACTGGGTTGTTGGCCCCCGGTTTACAGCAACAGCGTTTCCCGCCAGCCACTTCTTCACAATTTCTTCCAAATGCCGTTCTCGCGAGAGACTTCGAACTCTCACCTGGGACTTCCTCGCGATTTACTCATGCGGCGCGCCTCCAACCATTAGGAATCACACTCTCGCTCTGGCCTTTCTCACGATGGACTTGGGAATCGCGCTATCGCTAGAGACTGTCTCGCGATTCATGCAGGAATCACGCTTCAGCAACCCGCCTGTTCGACCTGGCCGCCTGGGTTCGCCTTCCCGACCCGCCCGTTAGGGTCTACCCGCCCGATCAGCCCATCTGGTTTTGCCACGTGTCTTCTGCTCCCAGCCCCCCTACTGCTAATCTCTCTCGTGCTCAATCCTTTTCCGTCCCTGTTCCATCCGTCCTCTTTTCCCGTGGTTTAGGGGCTGTGTTAAATATGTCTGGCAGGTTAGGAAAATGTGTCCCCAAGGGGGCACGAACGAAGACGAGTAGGACGGGTACCCAGGATTCGGGATGCACGTTTTGAGTGACACTCGAGCAGATAGACGCGAACAGTCTTACAAAACAGGTTGTTGATGTTGTTTGTTTGTTTGTTTGTTCGTTCGTTCGTTTGCTTGCTTGTTTGTTTGTGTGTGTGCGTATTTGTTCCCTACCTAGGCTCTGCCTAGAAGGGTTCTTAATCTCTGGGCTTACAGGGGCCGGGCAGTGGAAAGCGCCCCGGGCGGTTCCCCCAGTATCTGCCCCGCGGTTCCCCCAGTTACGTCCCCTTAGCGTAGCGTTGCTTATCTCATCTTAGCTTAGCTTATTTCATCTTAGCTTAGCTTAGCTTCATCTTAGCTCAGGTTTGTCTTAGTTTAGCTTACCTTCATCTTAGCTTCGCTGAGCTTTAGCATAGCAGAGCACAGTGGCGCTCGTGTGTGCCAACCGCGTTGCCAGTTTAGTTTCCTGTTCGGGTAATTCGCATGGGTGTAATTTCCTACCTAGGCTCTGCCTAGAGGGTTAGCTTAGCATAGCATAGCGCAGCGCTGCATTAGCATAGCATATCATAGCATAGCATAGCCACTCATAGCATAACATAGCATAGCACAGCGCAGCATATCATAGCATATCATAGCATATCATAGCATGGCGCAGCTTATCATAGCATAGCATAACATAGCATACCATATCATAGCATAGCTTAGCATAACACAGCGCATCATGACATAACATGGCTTACCATATCGTAGCAGAACCTAGCATATCATAGCATAGCATAGCGCAGCATATCATAGCATAGCATAGCGCAGCATAGCATGGCATAGCATAGCATAGCATAGCATAGCAACTAGTGCTGCTGTCCTAGGGGCTCCAACTTCTAGGTAGAGTCGCACTGGGGTAATTTGTTTGTTTGTTTGTCCTTTTGTTTGTTATGTTGTTGTTGCTTTTGAATGGTCATGTTTTTTTGTCGTCCCACTCGCGACCGGGCCCGCGACCCGCCCACGACCCACCCGCGACCCACCCGCGACCCACTCACGACCCACCCTCGACCCAGCCCGCGACCCTCCCGCGACCCACCCCGCAACCCGCCCGCGACCCTTTTGCGACGCGCCCGCCCCTTCACTCTTATCCGCCGCTGCGGGGTGCTAACTATCAGTACAGATATATGTAACATCCCGCACTTGTGGATAAGACTGAGGTTGCGGGCGCGTCGCGATTCATATCTGTATGTGTAAATGTATACATATTATGGATATATATATATATATATATGTATATGCGTACATGTAAACGTGTACTATAAACAGCTGCTTATATCTTTGCGTCTGCATTCATATATGTGTACAAAAGCATATACGTCTTTGTATACATGCATGATCCCCCTGGCGGTGGTCATGTGTAGACCCCTGCCTCGCAAACTGCGCCTCCGGCTCACGTTCGGGGGGGGCCATCGGCGAATCGCCGGCTGCCGGCCTCGCGGCGGGCGGCGCAGGCCTGATTGCGGGCGCTCCCCGTTCAGGAGTAGTGGCTGGTCGTTGGCGGGAAGCATGTCCGTATCCACGGCCTCGCGGGCCGTGCCTTCGGGCCGCGACCCCGTGGATACGGGGCGTTTGTTTTCGGCTTTCGGATGCCCCGCGCAGATCGTGTCCATGGGACCGCTTGTCCGCGGTATCGCGCCCGGGAATCCATACCGTGAGGGCGTGGACAGGGATTTGTTCGCTGCGCGTGAGTTGTCTGCTTCGGATTAGCCAAGAGCCCTACTAGAGAGTGACTCGGGATTGAACGGCTGGTGCTTTTCATGCAATTTTTCGGGTATCGCCCCCATGGTATTGCCGTTCTCTCTGGGGTGTCAAGAGGCAACTCCCGCTACTTTAGCGAGGCCGAGGGTGAGCCAGCACGTCCGGGAGGGCGAGAACTTGAGCTATGGGCAGGTGCCAGGAGCTTGGATTTTCGTCAAGTTAAGGCTGTGCTCGAGGATCGAAATGTGAACATCGCGGTTGCAATGCCCCAGAGCGACGATTTGTCAGTTAATTACAAGAACCGCAAGTTTACGTGTCAGCCGATACACGCTGCTGTCGCCTTCGATGAGGCTGGCAGCAGGGCCAATATCGACGGCATCGACGAGACCGCGCTGCGGATAGCTCTCGACCCCGACCCCACTGGCAGCAGGACCACTAACACATATTGTTGGCGTGGCATAAGCTCGTCGAAGGCACTGACGGCGCGACAGGACGACACACAGGCGTTAGACTTTTCAACGTCCGCGAGGATTGTCGAACTGTTGATTCAGAGGAGGGCCAGCGTGGACAGTGAGGCTTTCACTACAGAAGGGAACGTAGTACGCTGTGTCCAGGCGATCCACCTGGCCGCGGGAAAGGGAAGCATCCCTGTAATGAAAGTATTGCTAGCGAGTAGAGCGGACCCGAATGCGGAGGCAACAATGGACGGCAAATTCCACTATTACCCGATTCATGATGCTGCTTTTCACAATCAAGTAGAGGCATTGAAGTTCTTGGTCGCAGAGAACGCAGACATATCGAGAACGCCTCCGGCGAGCCACCGCCGCTCCCTGCGGGCCTATTGTACTCTGGACCCGAACGAAGGGTTGATTTGGCGCGGGGTGGCGACAGAGTAAAGGACATCGATTCCGGAGAGCCAAGCCAGGAAGGTTGACATCATAATATTTGTCACGCCCAACCGCCTGTAGACTGGACAGAGAACAAGGGGGGTGGCGGATCGAAGAGTTCTTCGGATCGAAGGCTACCTTCTTCAGAAATGCCTGAATGGCCGACGGCACATGTTGGCCAAGCTGATAGATGATGTTCCTCTAGCTGTTCTCGAAATTGTCTTGAGGGCGTTTGAGACAATTGTCCGCCACTTCTCTGCCTCTGAGGCTCTCGTCGGGGGCCTTCTGAGCTACTATTACGTCGTTTTTGGGCATATTTGAGGCATCTGCGTCATCTTGGAGCCCTCTTTGGTCTTTCTCAGAGCTTCTTCAAGCCTCGAAGCCTCGTGCAGGCCTCTATGAGTTGTTTGTTGGACTCCTTGCGGTGCCCCTAGCAGACGTGGCCCTCTTGGGGGCTTCAATACGGCCTGGTCAGCCCTGTTGGGTCATGAGTGAACGCCGCGCGAGCCCACTTGCGGCTTTGTTTCTGACGAAGGCATGCGCATGCAGTGCAACGCAGGGAGGTGCAGTGCAGCGCAAATCATACCCAGCAATCCTTGCCACCGCGCTGGTACAGCAGCGCAGCAGGAAGCGTGTCTGCATTTCAGATCTGTTCCAGTTCAGCGCCCTATCAGAACTGGCGCGTTTGCAACCACTCTCCTTGTCCGCAGCTTCGTTCGTTTCCTGTTCTTTCATCTTGGATGCTCATTCTGGCTTCTTCGGGTCTCTTAGGATCCTCTTGGGGCGCCCTTGGGAGCCTCGGTGTCAACTTGGGCGCGATGGTTCACCGAATTCTCCCAACAAGTCTCAGCTGAACTCTCTTTGGGGTGACTGGGTGGGTCTTTTGGCCATCTGGCCCGGGGGGGCGCGCTCTGAACACGTGGAGAATCGAAGCCCTGAGGATCTGACGTTTTTAATTATGAATGTAAGAAACTCAGCGGTAGTCTTTTCGGAGATTCTGATGCTTCACGATCTAGACAGGTTCGGTATACTGTTGTAGTTCTGCCTATCCCGTCACCGTGCACGTGCCGGTGACCAGGCGCCTTTTCTATGCTTGTTGGGGTCCCTTGGAAGGCTTCTCGAAGGCTTCTTGGAGGCCTCTTCGAGGCATCTGGAACACCTTTTGGGGGGGGGCCTCGTATACCGAGAAGACGATCAGACGAGCTGCTTGTAAACACGTACCCCTTTTCAGTTTTGTTTGCTCATCGTTGCCGCTGTTGCCGATGTCATCATGGGACCGCGCCCGCCGGAGTCCCCGAACCGCAATGAAGTGCTAGGATGCTAGGACATCAGCGTGACCTCTGAGACGTACATGGAAGCTCCCGCCGGTAAGCGCCATCGCGGTCGCATCAGTTGTGCCAAACCAGTTGGTGACGATGACGGTACGGCCAATGACGGCGCTGATGCTGGTGACATTGATGGTGATGGGCATGCCCATTCGTAGGTCATGAAGGTTGTTGTGCTAATGATGGCGGCAACGGCGGCGATTGGCGGTGACGATAACGGCGGTGATGCCGTGGCATTGGTGATGGTGACGGTGAGGAAGTGCGTTCGCGCGCAGAATTTCAAGACATCCCGCAGTTTTTCCGAAACACACATAAATGTGTGTCTGAAGACCTCGATTGTGATGGAATGCGTCAGAAGCCGATGGTCTCGATACGTTTCGGCACACGTGTTTGGCGGCGCGCGCGTGTGTCCTGGACGGTATTAGGTGATGTGGATTCGTGCGTTGGGCACATGCTAGATCAACGGATGCGCACCTCGTGGTGAGATGGTGGTGCTGGTTCTGGACGGGAGGCCGAAAGCATGCGGTGCTCCCATGACTTTTCCACTGAAGCGGCGGTGGATCACGCTCTCTCATGATTGCGAAGGCCTTACGGCCGGTGCCGCCGACCCTGCAGGGGAACGTCGACAACAGCGGCGGCGGCGAAGACGACGACGCTGACGTGGGTCAGAGTCCTCATGGATGCTTCTTGGGGTCTCTTCGAAGCGCTCTCGGGGGCCTCTGGGGAACAGTTTAGGGGCATCTTGGGAGCCGTCTTGGAGGCCTCTTGGGAGCCTCTTGGGGGCCTCTCGGGGCTTCCTGGGTGCCTCTTGGGGGCCTCTTGGGGCCTCATGGGGGCCTCTTGGTTCCTCCTGGGAGCCTCTCGGGGCCGAGGGCTGGGAAATGTTCGTTTTGGTCTCTCGTCTGGGCACCCTCTTGGAGCCATCTTGGGAGACTCTTGAGCCGTCTTGGAGGCGTCTTGGGCCGTCTTGGGGCCCTCTTGGGCCGTTTTAGGTCCCTCCTGGAGCACTCTTGGGCCGTCGTGGGGAGATCTGGAGGGCCTCTTGGGCCGTCCTGGAGCGTCGGGAAGCCGAAGAGGCGAGAACGCCAAACCAATGGGAAATCAACGATTTTTCCCCTTGGGGCCCTCTTGGGAGTGCTCCTGGAGGCCTCTTGGGGCGTCTGGAGACAGTCAAGGCGTCTTGGACAGATCGTTTGGCGATGGCCCTCTTGGACAGCCTTGGAGGCATTCTTGGCCCGTCTTTCGGCTTCTTGGGGCCCCGAGACCCCCCATGGCAGAGTCGTATTTGACCCGGGCCCCCCCCCCCGACCCCTCCCCGGGTAGAGGGGAACGCTGTGGGGCCCTCCTGTCTCGCAATTTGCGCATCCTCATCATCATCAGCATCAGCATCAGCATCAGCATCGTCATCGTCATCATCATCATCATCATCAGCAGCATCAGCAGCATCAGCATCATCATCATCATCATCATCATCATCATCAGCATCAGCATCAGCATCAGCATCAGCATCTGCATCATAAAGCATCATCGTTTTCATAAACATTGTCATGATCATCAGCATTGCCATCATCGTTATCAGCATCGTCGTCATGATCTGCATCATAATAACCATTATCATCATCGTCATCATCATCAGCATCATTATCCACAACATCATCGTCTGCATCATCGGGCGCGACTCGTTCTCGTCCTTCTTGGGTCCGAAAAGGCAAGACCTTAGATGGTGATTCACCTTTTGATTATTCATGAACTTCTTTATGTCCTTCTTATCGTTCTCCCAGCACTTTGGTATCCCTCTCAGGGAAACGCCCCACACTTCTAATCTTTTTTGCAACAGGCTTTACACATGGAATTCATGTGTGGCGGCCTTAAACCATCGTTTTCATTGTGGGGGGATCTGCAGTGGCGGCACCTTGAGCCCAAGGAAGCTAGAGAGGGAAGCAGGACAAACAGAAACATAAGGAAACAGCTTGTGTTCTCACAGGGAAAATAGGAAACATCTAGGAATACCTGAGACTGCCGATACTTTTATGGTGCAGAAGTTACACATTTACAGTCTTCTTATAGCAGTCTTTACACAAGGATTGCTTGTGTGGCGACCTTGCACAAGGATATCAAGTGAGGGGGATATGCAGTGGCCTCCATACTTAAATTCCTTCTAACAGCCTTTTGAAAGGGGATCCTTATGTGGCGGCCTTAGGAAAAGGGTTTTCATTGTGGCGGGACCTGCAGTGGCGGCACTTTGAGCCCAGGAAAGTGAGAGAGGGAAACAGGAAAAACAGAAAGACAAGGAAATTGTCCTCACAGGGAAGAGTGGGAAAAAGCTAGGAACATCTGGGACGGCTGGTACTTCTATGGTTCAGATGGTACACATTTACAGTCTTCTTATAGCAGCCTTTACACAATGATTACTTTGTGGCGACCTTGCACAAGGATTTCCAGTGAGGGGGATCTGCAGCGGCCTCCGCACTCTGATTCCTTTTGCAACAGCCTTTGCAACAGAATTCGCGGTGGGACCTGTAGGGGCGGCACCCTTAGGCCAGGACAACTAGAGAGGAAAACAGGAAGAACAGGAACACATGAAACAAATTGTGCTGTTATACGGAAAGGTCGGAAAACACGAGAAATTTGTGACTGCCGGTATTTCCATGGTGCACACGTTCCACAATAAAAAATTATCTTGTGGCGGCCTTACACAAGGAATTCAAGTGTGGGGGACTTGCACTGGCCTCCACACTTAGAATCCTTTTGCGACAGCCTTTACACGAGAATTCCTTTTGTTGCTGCCTTCCAATATTTCTTCAATGGTGGGGGGTTTTGCAACAAACAGTGGTCTTTGTGTACAGGCTGTGACAAAAAGGGTTCTAAGTGTGGAGGCCGCTGCAGGTCTTCCACATATCAAAATCCTTGTGTGAGGTCGCCACAAAAAGGAATCCTGTTGTAAAGGCTGCTACAAAAGGATTTAAAGTGTGGAACGTCTGCGGGTCTTCCTATGTTTTTCTTATTTCCTTTGAAAACAACGGCTTTTTCATGCCGTTCCTGTTTTGTTGTTTTGTTTTCCTCTCGAGCTTTCCTGGGCTCACGGTGCCGCCACTGCAGGTCCCCCCACAATGACAACATTTTAAATAGGAATTCTGTTGTAAAAGGTTATTATCAAACAGGATTCACATTTTGGAGGCCACTGCAGGTCCCCCACACATGGAATCCGTGTGCAACGTCGCAACACAAGGAATCGTTTTGTAAAGGCTGTTGCAAAAGGAATTAAATTGTGGAACGCCTGCACAATAAAAAGTACAGAGAGTCACAGTTATTCCTACCTTTGTCATATTTTTTGCATGTGCAGACGCAGGATGCTTCCGTTTTGTCATTTTTTGCAGTTTTACTTTAGCTTTTCTTGGACTCAGGGTGCCGCCACTGCAGATCCCCCCGCAATGAATGCTCTTTTTTTGTAAGGCCGCCACAAAACGGCTTCCTTTCTAAATGCTGTTTAAAATCATTCTAAGTGTGGGGGCCATTGCATGTCCCCCACACTTGAAATCCTTGTGCATCGTCGCCACACAAGGGGTCCTTTTGTAAAGGCTGCTACAAAAGGGTTTAACGTGTGGAACGTCTGCACCATAAAAGTACATACGATACTCCTAGCTTTGTCTGATTTTTACATGTGATCACACAGTCTGTTTCCGTTCTTTTCTTGCTGTTCCTGTTTTCTTTTAGTTTTCCTGGTCTCAGGGTGCCGCCCCTACATATCCCCCCACAACGAACATCCTTTTTTTGTAAGGCCTCCACACAAGGATTCCCTCTGTAAAGGCTGTTGCAAAAGGATTCTAATTGTGGAGGCCACTGCAAGCCCCCCTACGCCTGAAATCCTTGTGTAAGGTCGCCACACAAGGAGTATTTTTGTTGTAAAGGCTGCTACACAAGGGCTTTAATTGTTGAGCGCCTGCACCATAAATGTACCGACGATCGCAGGTCTTCCGAGCTTTTTCTCTTATTCTTCCTTATGACAACACAAGCAGTTGTTTCAGTTTTTCATGTTTCTCCTGTTTCCCTCCTCCCTCCTTCGAACGCCCTGGGCCCTCCGAGCGGCCCAGGCACCTCCGCCCAGAACTGATATTAATCCGAATTAGGATATGCTTAGGTGTTCATTTACTAACGCAATTCCCAAGCTCAAGTGATTACCGTTCGATTGCGATTCGATTTCTTTTCAAATTATCTGACAAAGAGTGGACCAGTGATCCAGATGATCTGTACGTTGTTTGTGAGAGAGGAGGACCCCACAGCGTTCTATTTACCCCCCGAGACCCCCCCCCCTTCCCGGCGGGGGAGGGATCAAAGGGAAGGGGCTTCCCTTCGAGTCATGTGCCCCGGGCCCCCGAAGGGGGGAGTCGTATCTGACCCAGGACCCCCTCCCCGGGCCCCCCCCTGGACCCCCCCCCTTCCTGGCGGGGAGGGATCAAATGGCAGGTGATATGCATATTTCCCTGAGAGGAGAATAGCCATGGCTCAAGTTATGTGGTACGAGCTATGTGGTGCGAGTTATGTTGTGCCATCTACGTGGTGCTATCTACGTGGTGCAAGCCATGTGTTGCAAGCCATGTGGTGCAAGCTGTGTGGTGCAAGCTACGGGGTGCAAGGTACATGCTGGCATCTGCGTGGTGCAAGCTAGCGGAGCGCCCACGAGGCGCCCACGGGCGGCACCAGGAGAAACCTCGACATCCTCCTCCAGCGCGAGGCGCCCACGAGGCGCCCCTGGGCGGGCCCCGGGCGGAATTTTGCCAGACCCCCCAAACGCGGCGCGCTCACGAGGCGCCCACGGGCGCCGACCAACCGGGCACCAGCCGAAACCGCGTCATACCCATGCTTTTCTTTGGGTAGGCAAGTATGAACCCCGACGTGTAAGCACTTGTTTGGGGAGTCTATCACTGAGAATTAGGAGGGACCTGAGGGCGCTCCACTTCGTGCCTCGCGGCACGGTGCCAGATATACCGCGGCGCCAAGTTCTTATGTTACAGTTCCATAGCGTCGAGTTGCTGTGCTCCTTGGAAAACCTCATCCGGGCGGCTTGGTGGCTGCGCGGGTGGGGTGGTGGACATGATACTAACAAGGACGGATGGACGGCTTTGCACATGGCGGCGTCGTCGGGCTACGTCGAGATTGTCGAGGAGCTGCTGCGGCACGCAAACGAGAACGGTGGCGCGCAGAGGATCCTGACGATGAAGAACGACAGAGGGGAGATGGCCGTGACACAGGCTTGGGGGACGGGCCCGACAACGCCAGCTGCCCCAAGGCTGGGCGATTGGGAGTGGTGCGGCCGGTCAGCGGTGTGATTTGGACTGTCGTTTCTGTGACAGTGCATATATGTATCGAATACTGTTGAGAAATCGCATGCATATGCACAGCCTTTTATACAAAGTCGTATCGCCCCACGCCTTTACTGTCCGTACCGTTTGCCCGCCTTTGGCTGACCACTGCGTGACCCACTCGTTGTTGTAATTCGGTTTTCTCCGAATGGTCTGGCCCAGATGTTCCAGCGGAAGTCACGTGCGAGCCCCCACCGTCTTGTCCAATGATCAGCACGTCGCTCTTCTTCTAGAGAAGGCCTAATTGCCACATTCCTTCGGGCCTTGTGGGTGCGCCTGGGGGGCCGTCTCCGCTCTGCTCTCTCTCATTCATCCTCACGCCTTTCTTCGCTCCCTCGTCTTTCTTTCTCCAGCTGCGTGCGGCACGTCTCGCCACCATCCCAGCCCAGTACTCTCGGAGGCAACTGATTGATAGTCGACAGGAGGCTGTAATTTGTGATCGAGCGGCGTGCCGTCTTGAGGCTACCTTGGGGGCCCTCCAGAGCTGTCTTCGGCCCTCCTGAGCCGTCTTGGGGCTTGCTTGAGCCATCTTGGGGCTCTCTTGGCCATCCGGGAGGTCTCTTGTGGCCGTCATCGGCCCATTTTGGGGCCATCTTGGGCCGTCGATGGTCCTTCCGGAGGCTCTCTTGGGCAGCCTGGAGTTCTCTTGGGCCGTCTTGGGCCGTCTACAGGCCCTCTTGGAGGATTATTGGGGTAGTTGTGCAGCCTCTTTGATAGTTTTTTGGAGCCTCTTGGGCCGTCTGGAGCTGAAAGGAGTCCGAACGGGTGAAAACGCCAAAGTCTTTCGAAAGCCGGAAGAAATCAAGGATTTGTGATTTCTTCGGGCTCTACTGGGGGTTCTCTTGTGGTCCCTTGGGCTGTTTTCGGGGCCTCGGGCCAGCCTGAGACCATCTTAAACCGCCGTCAGGCCATCTTTGGCAAACTTCAAGGCCTCTTGTGCGATCTTGGCGGTCTTGGTGGCACACCTCGGTCGTCTTTGAAGCTCGGTAACGCGGATCAATCGTGTTTGTTCACGATGTGTCTCGGCCTCGGGTTCGCGGATCATTACGTGTTTGTTTTACATGGGATCGTGGCATCGGGAGCACTGTGTTCGCTTCTTGGGGATATTTTGGGCCATCTCGGGGCCCTCTTAGGCTTTCGCGCCATTTTGGGATGTCTTGGGCCCACCTTGGATCTTGGACGTCTAGATCTGAAGGAAGCCCGATACAGGAGAGGACGCTCTAATATTTGAACCGCTTGAAGGACACCTCTGATTTTGGCTACGTCGGGGCCGACTGGGGGTCCGTTTATCGCCCGATTGTGCTGTATTGAGGACCCTTGGGGTCATCTTGGACCGTATTGGAGCCATCTTGGACCGTCTTGGAGGCATCTTGGATTATCTTGGTGGTCTTAGTGGACTGCCTCGGCCGTCTTGGAAGCTCGGGGATCCATAGTTCCCAACCATCCTGTGGTGTTGGGTCCTCGTTTTGAAGAGACAGCGTCCCGCGTCCCTCCCCCCCGCGTCCTCCTCCCACTCGCCCCTCCTCCCATCCCTGCCTCTGCCCTCCGCACCAGTCAACCATGTCATCACTCGCATCACACGTTCCGTGGCCCCACAGGGAGCTCCACCGAAGGCCTAAGTGGCTGCGTTCGCATGCGCCCGCCGCACTCATGTCGGCACACCCCTCACACGTTGCGTGGTCTGATAAGGAGCTCCACCGAAGGCCCCATTGGCTATGTTCGCATGCGCCCGCCGTACCCATTTCGGCACACCCCTCGAACGCTTCGTGGCCCCATAGGGACGTTCGCATGCGCCCGCCGCACCCATTTCGGCACACCCCTCACACGTTTCGCAGGCCCATAAAGAGGGCTCCACCAAAGGCCCCAGTGTCTGCATTCGTTTGCGCCCGTTGCACCCATGTCGGCACACCCGTCACCCGTGTCGTGGCCCCATAGGGAGCTCCACCGAACGCTCCAGTGGCTGAGTTCGCACGCGCCCGCCGCACCAATTTCGGCACACCCCTCAAACGCTTCGTGGCCCCATAGGGACGTTCGCATGCGCCCGCCCCGCCCATTGCGGCACATCTCTCACGCGTTTCGTGGCCCCATTTGAAGCTCCACCGACGGCCTCTGCGTTCGCTTGCGCCCGCCGCACCCATGTCACACCTCTCGCACGCTTCGTGGACCCGTAGGGGGTCCCACCGACACCTCCAGTGGCTGCTTTCGCATGCGCCCGCCGCGCCTATTTCGGCACACCCCTCACACGTTCCGTGGCCTCATAAGGAGCTCCACCGAATGCCCCAGTGGCTACGTTCGCATGCGCCCGCCGCACTCATTTCGGCACACCCCTCACACGTTTCGCAGGCCCATAAAGAGGGCTCCACCAAAGGCCCCAGTGTGTGGATCCGTTTGCGCCCATTGCACCCATGCCGGCACACCCGTCACCCGCGTCGTGGCTCCATAGGGAGCTCCACCGAAGGCTCCAGTGGCTGTGTTCGCATGCGCTCGCCCCGCCTAGTTCTGCACACCCCTCACACGTTTCGTGGCCCCATTGGGAGCGCAACAGATGGCCACGGCGGCTGCGGTCGCATGCGTCCGTTCCAGTAACTTGAGGCTCACGGCTCACGCGTCTCGTGGTCACACATGGAGCGCCACCTAAGGCCTCAGTGGCGGTGTTCGCATACCTCCGCTCCGCCCACGTGGTACATCCTTCACACGTATCGCGGCCCCACAGGGAGCTCCACCGAAGGCCTAAGTGGCTGCGTTCGCATGCGCCCGCCGCACTCATGTCGGCACACCCCTCACACGTTGCGTGGTCTAATAAGGAGCTCCACCGAAGACAATATCCACAACTGCGTTACTCACATTTGCATATGTTTGGGTCCTTCGCCCGGCTAATATTTTTATGGGGGGACGTGGTTCCACAAGCGCGAACCATGGCCTCGTGAGCGCCATTGTGTGTTGCCAGGGATCGTGGATTCTGGAGCGCGGGCGTATAATTCTAAATGTTGATTCTGGCCTCGGGAGCGGGGGGTGGACGGTGCATGCAGCAATTTGTTGCGAGAGAGGGTCTTGTAGAAGATTACATAAACCGTGCCACACAGCACTTGTCATTATACCGCGCCTCAACATACCAGGGGACTCGGTGGCGGATTGTGTCCTCCGCGACAAGTTGGAAGCGTTTGTGACGCTGAGGGGATGGAGGATCGACAAACCAATTTTGTACGCAACGGTCGCGCGAGATAAGTCTCCAGCTGCCTGCGGTCAAACTTGCCACCATGCTGAATGCTAGTTACCAGCGAAGCATCTGCATTCACGCAGGACGTTTCTGATTCAGATCTTTCCCCCGAGCAGTCTGTAACACAACGTTGGGGCCGTCTAGAAATCGCCTCGAAGGTATTGCATCGTAGTATGGTCGTAAGATTCCATTCGTGTTGCGCGGCCCAGGCTCTCATATGGGGGTTTCTTGCGGCCCACTCGGAGGCGTCTTGGGGGCCTCTGGAGGGCCTCCCTGTAGGGCGTGAGGGCTCTTCAGGCCGCCGTGGTATCGAGAGAGGCCCAATGGCATCTTAGAATATTATGGTGGCGTCTTTCGGCTATCTTGGAGCTCTCTTTCGGCAGTTCTGGACCGTGTTGGGGGGGAGTGATGTCTTGGGCTTCCAGGCATGAGGTTTTCCAACATTTTGGGCACCTGGGGTCCTGCTGGAGGCCTCCTTGAGGGCCGTCTTGGTCGGGTCATTGGCCATCTCGCGGGCGATCTGATGCGGTCTTGGGCTACCTCAAGGCCATTTTCGGGTGTTGTGAAAGGGCGTTGGGGAGCGACACGCGATGAGGCACCGATGTGTACCAATGGTGCGCGGATAGGGGGGCCGTTTCGAGAAGGCCACAGTAAGCAACTACCATGCGTTCTCACACGCCCCGCCAACGTGTCGAGAGCACGGTGGCGGCTAGAAGTGGATGTGCAGGAGGTGACAGAGGGGTAAGTGAGGGAGGAGGAGGGGTAGGAGCAGGAGGAGGAGATGGAGATGGAGATGCAGGGGAAGAGGAGGAGGAGGAGGAAGAGTTTAGGATTGGGTTGAGTGGCTGGTGTGGGGAAGGAGGGACGGGTGGAGGGTGGCCAGGGGGAGGGAGGGGGGGCGAAGAGGAAGAGACGGAGCAGGAGAAGGGGGAGGGGGTTTGCTCACTATACGACCACCTTTCGGGTGATAAGGAGGTCGTGGGGGGGGAGAGGGGGGGAACCAACATCTGGCTCAATTGATCTCCCTATCGATCTCGCTCAACGAGACACCACGGGACACCACGGGACACTTGTCGATCTCACTATCGATCTCAGTATCGATCTCTTTCAACGGGACACCACGGGACACCGCGGGACACCTTTCGATTTCACTATCGGTGTCACCATCGATCTCATTATCGATCTCACTCAACGGGACACCATCGGACACCTTGGGACACCTCGGAACACCTTCATCGATCTCACTAAGTATCGATCTTACTATCGATCTCACTCAACGGGACACCACGGGACACCACGAGACACCTGTCGATCTCACTATCGATCTCACTATCGATCTCATTTTTCGGGACACCACAGCACACCACGGAACACCTCGGGGCACCACATCGATCACAGTATCGATCTCACTATCGATCTCACTCAACGGGACACCACGGGACACCACGGGACACCTGTCGATCTCACTATCGGTGTCACTATCGATCTCTTTTTTTGGGAAACCACAGAACACCTCGGGGCACCACATCGATCTCACTATCGATCTCATTATCGATCTCACTATCGATCTCACTCAACGGGACACCACGGGACACCACGGGACACCACGGGACACCGCGGGACTCCGCGAGACACCGCCGGACAGACGGATGGGCGGGCGGGCGGGGGAGAATCATTTGTCTGACTTCGCCCTAGCAACGGCGGACACCACGGGACACCACGGGACACCGCGGGACACCGCGAACCACCGCCGGACGGGTGAAAGTGGGAAAATCATTTGTTTTGATTTCGCCCTAGCAACGGCGGACACCACGGGACACCGCGGGACACCGCGGGACACCGCCGGACGGGCGGGAGAGGGGGAGAATCATTTGTTTTGACTTCGCCTCAGCAACGGCGGACACAACGGGACACCACGGGACACCGCGGGACACCGCGAGCCACCGCCGGACGGGCGGGAGGGGGAGAATCATATGCCTTGACTTCGCCCCAGCAACGGCGGGCTCATTCCTCTCATTGGCCCGCGGTGGGGTCAGGATGCAAGGGGCGGCTGGGGGCGAGCAAACGCCCTGGGATGGGAAGAAAAATGGCCTGGGGTGCGAAGACAAAACACCGCGAGGATAAAGAAGGCGAGAATATGAAAACAGATCATGGATACGATGCGAAAACTCAGAGGGAAAAACAAGAAACGAAAGAGAGACAGGATGAGAAATTACGCATCCCGAGCGGGCCCCCATGATGGGGGTGCAATGCGGACGGGGGCCTGGGGGTCGGCGTTGCGGCGCAAGCGAGTGACTGGTGCGGGCCCCGCACCTGCGCAAGCGCGGCTTACAATAGCGCGCTTAACAACGCCCGAGGCACATGGATCAGGAGTCGGCCCTGAGATCCAGGGCAAGGCATGGCGAAGCACCCCGTTGCCTGTGCCCACCCCGAACGAGGCGACCCGCGTAGTGGCACGGGGCATCGTGGCGTGAACCGCACTATGTTTGGACGTTCGTGTCCACGAGGCTTGAGCCAAAATGGCAACGGCAAAGGCTTGAGCCAAAATGGCAACGAGGACATCCTCCTCCCCCTCCCTTCATCCTCCTCCCTCCTCTTTCCGTAGCCATTTTGGCTCAAGAGTCCATGTCAGGAGGGGGGGCCCGCGCACGCGCTCCCAGCTCTCTTGCATGTCGATGGTGGCGTCTCTGGCCCCTGCTGGTGGGGTGGAGCCTATGCAGTGATATGGTGCACACGCGGAGCGCCCGTGCCCGTGAGGCTCGTCTTCTTCGAGCCGTGCGACTTAAATACGTTCGCCCTCGCCCCTTTCAACGTCGGTATGTCGAGGTCTCTGAGCCCCTTGTTCATAATGCACGCGCCATGGTTCACGGACTTCATCTGCATGCTGAACTGCAGCGAAGAAATGGTTTTCGGTCTCATTTGCTACGTGACGCGGTTGCTGCGGCTGGCCCGACGCTCTCCCCCGAGGAGCGGAAGAAGATGCTGAAGGATAACTCCATTTCTGGCCGAGCTAAACATCGCGTCCCTCTTCTTGCTGCTGATTATTCTCTTCCGCCTCCTCGCGAGGCGCTGCATCCTGAAGTCGCTGCTGATGCATCTCAGCCTGTGGTGCGAACCCCTCTGGTTCTGCATGATCTTTTCCTTCATCGTCGAACGCTGTTACTCCACGATCATCTTCCTCATCGCAGTGGGCTCTCGGCGGATGTCGCGAATTTGTGCGAGCTGGTGCAGACGATGGTCAAGGCTGTGGGCGTGCTGGCGCAGCTCTTGCCGCACTACTACCCGCCGATGTTGTCCCCGTATTTGCCCTCCGTTGTGGGGTTCTGCGAGGGCGCCGACCTAGCGAAGGTGGCGACTTTTATTGCTCAACTGCCTGGCCAGCATTTGTCTGATGACGTGAATGGTGCTTTGCATGGTTCGGGTATTCCACAGTGCGCTGCCGATCGAGGTGGCGATGCATGTTTGCCTGTGTGCGCCGACCCCTTCGACTGGAACATCGATAATGAGTTCGAGCTTCGGAGGTTCGAAGACGCGGCTCTCCGAGACTCGGATGCTGATGCTCATGCAAGCGAATTTGATGTTCACGATGACGGACTTCCTGCAGTTTCTCTTCCGCCACATGTTTTTGGTGGAGCTGCCGTTCCTCATGGAGTTCGTTCTGGTGGTGCGCGCGATGCGGATGGAGACGCTGCCCTCGACCTCCGTGGTGATAACTCTTCTCCTGCCGAGGCCGCTGACTCTGACCTGGCCGAGGCATCTGATGAAGCAGTTCTGAGTGAGCACGTTCGCGCAGGTGCAGCCGCTGCTGCTGACGGCGTTCATACTATTCTTCCTGGGGCTATCGATCCACACGGTGATGGAGATGCTCAGTTCGTTCTCCGGCTGGGTCTTCCGGGAGATGCGGGTGCTGTTCTTCGTGTCGGTGCTGGCGGTGCCGCCGACGCTGTTGCCTGCATGGGACAGGCGCCCGCTGCTTCTGGGTGCGGCTCGCTGCCTCTGCATGATGATGGTTATTGCTCTGGCGCCCCTGGCGCTGCCTCGGCGTCCTCCGCCGGATTTGTCGACTCTGAGTTGAACGATGGCTATGCCGAAGCCGTCCTGCGTGAGCATGTTTGCGCTGAGGCGCCCGCTGCTGCTGGTGGCGTTTCTCTTCACCTTCCTGGTGGTCGTGCGGCTGCTGGTTTCGAGGTATTCGACTTCCACTGCCTGAAGATCTTCGATGTCGGTCCGCGGATTGCGACGAATGTGGCATGCAGGTACTTTCCTGATTGCCGCTCTGGTGCGGGCTGCAGGTACTCCCATCTCGAATCGATCACCGAGGCTGCGGTTGCTGTGGAACACGTTCGCCTTTCTCGGCTATGTCCTGATATTGCTTCGGCGACGCCCCTGGCTACATCTCTATGGCGTGAGCGTGCTGCTGGTCGTAGTGCTCTCGAGATTCATGTGCTGTCTCGGGGGGCCGTTGACCCTGCACCTGGTGCTCCTCTCCCTCCTGAGCGTCTTCCCGAGCTAGTTGGTGATAGTAAAGTTGACGGTTGCGATTTGGACTGGGCTTGCCTCGACCAAGACCGTGCAGCTATACACGAACTGGCTGACGACCTCGACCATATTGAGCAAAATCCTGATACGCTATTCTGTTGGTGCGACGCTTCTGGTGACGAGGCTGACGCTTTGCAACGAGCTCGGCGCGATCGAGTGCGCGAGGCTCTGGGTGATTGGCCATGGCTTGCTGCGCGTCTTCCTGATGCGCTCCTACCTGAGGGGCGTCACCAGGACGAGCTCCTGCCCGACGTCGAAGATCACATGTGGGTGTCTGCTGGCCAGGGCCTCGTCCGTTGCATTCCACTGCGATGGACCGCGGCGTCGACTGGAGTGGCCAGGCTTGCGGTTCGTTCGTCGACACGGGTTCCTGTGCTACGAATTATTTTTCCTCGCGTGCCTCGGGGTCGTCCCAGGTATGCTGCTCTATTCGTGAGGCTTCGCCCTCTCTTCATTCCCTCCCTGAGGGATGCGGCTTCGAGTAGATTTCGGGGGTTTCGGATAGATTCTTCTTTGCGCTGGGCTCCTCCCTCCTCTTTCTCCCTCCCCTTCCTTCTCCTCCACTCATTCTTCCTCCCAACACAATCCCCCCTCCGCCCCTCCTCCTGCCCCCCTCTCTTCCATCCTTCCCACATCCCACCCCGCCTTCCACCCCTGCGCTTCTGGAACCACCCGCCTCCCCCGCGAGCGTCGCAATGCTGGCCAAGTGCCTTCTGCCAAGTTCCTGCCACCCCGCGTGCTACAGCACTCCTCCCCTCCTCCTCCACCTCCTCATATTCATCCTCCTCTTCCTCCTCATCATCCTCATCCCCATCATCATCACCACCCGCATCAACCTCCCCCTCCATTCCCTCCTCCCCCATCCCACTCCCCCCCCTTCCCCATCCACCCTTTTTCTCATCATCATCCCCCTGATCATCCACCTCCTTCTTCCCCCTATTCGCCCCCCCCCCCCCCCCCCCCCCCCCCCCCCTCCTCGTCCTCCCCGCCCCTCACCCTCATATTCCCCCTCCTCCTCCCCCCCCCTCCCCTCATTCCCCTCCTCCCTCCTCCTGTCATCCTTCTCCTCTTCCTCATCCCACGTGGGCATTTTTCTCATCCCCATCCTCGTCTCCCACGCATCCCCCAGCCCCCCCTTCCCCCTCGCCATCCCCCCCCATCTTCGGGCCACCACCTCCTCCACATCCTCATCCCCCCCTTCCTTCCACCGCTCATCTTCCTCCTCCCCCTCTTCCCCCATCCTCCTCATCATCATCAGCTAAACCCCCTCATCCTATTACGTTTCCTCCTCCTCCTCCTCCGCCTCGTCCTCCTCGTTGTTCCTCCGCATCCTCGCGTTCCTCCTCCTCCTCCTCCTCCTCCTCCTCCTCCTCCTCCAGGAGCCTTCATACGCCTCTCCTGGGGCACGTTCTGGACAGACTCGGCGACGACGGCGACGCGGTGTCGGGGGCGGCGCTGACGGCCCCGAGCGCCCTCTCATGCCAACCCCCACCCCTCCCCATGGCCACCCCCTTCCCTATCGCTGCATTGCTGCCCCATGCAGTGCCTCGTGCCTCCAAGGCGTTCCCAATTCGCTACATATCTATATGCATCATAAGTAAAACACCTGGTATATCCATATCCCGCCCCCTCCCGCCCCCTCTTTATACATCCCCCCTTACCCTCCCATGCACGGTTTGTGCGAGCCTGAGTCCATCGAGGTTCAGGCTTCCTGTCAGTCGCCGTCGCCATCGCTGCCTTCAACGCCCGCGCCATCGCCGCCGCCGCCGCCTTCGACGTCGTCGTCGTCGCCGTCGTCGTCTACTAGACGACGACTCGACGGCGACGACGACGACCTGGGAGGGAGGGTGCGGAGGAGGGAGAATGAGGAGGAGTGGGATACATGATACTGCTGTCTGATGAATGCCTCACCAGCTGCACAGTGCACAAAGAAACAATGCTTCACTTAGAAGCTGCCTTCTGCCGCTTGATGCGCTCTGCATCGGCAGCGGCATTCAGATCAGCCTCTGGGCTGGGTAGCAAGTCCTTTGACCGAGCATCTGTGTAAACGTGGCGGCTGCGCTGTTTTTTCTGGAATGCTGCGCCCTATCAAGAGCCATTGTTTCATTCTGATCCTGCAGGTGTCATAGGACAGGGTAGGCTGGCCGTCCTTGCCCTTGCCCATGGTGAGGTGCTTCACGCATGGCAGGTGCCCCTCGGCGGGGTCGACGCGGTCGAGGCAGCGCGCCTCCCAGCCTACGCAGACGCCATGCTCGTATATCTCTCCGATCTGCCATGGGCCGAATGGCTCGGAGCGCTGCGCCTTCGGACCGTGCGCGCCCAAGGCGCCGGCGCATTGCTTCGGTCCTGGACTCGTATTGGGAGACGCGCCACCTCGTCGTCCAGCATGACAAGTGCGAACAGTTCGGCAAGATGCCAAATAAACGCTCGGCGTGTTGGATTCTCAACCGTTGCTGCTGCCGCGGGGATAGACGTATACTTAAGGCCATGGTGTCTGGACTGCACGCGTGCCTCAGGCGAGATTTTCCGACAGGTAAGCCTGCTAGACACGATCTGCAGCAAGGTGGGTTTGTCGTGTGCATCGTCAGTCGGGCGCCTGAGCCACTGGCGCAGGAAGAGGCGGAGGATCACGTCACTCAAACATGGTGGATGAACATTTCGTTTCAGAGCCTGAGCCCTTTATTTGCAGTGTATGCGGGCATGGGCTCAGACAGTTCCATCGAGGACGACTTTGTCATGCTCGAGGCCGAACCCGCCATATGCTGCGACTTCGACGTTATGGATAACATACGGGATGAAGTTGGATACGGCGCTGCGATGCATCGCCGATATTATCGCCTCATCGCTTCTGAAGCCGTCGTCGGCGCGACCCAGCCGAAGTTCCAGGAGGCGCGCGCTGTCGGGGAGGAGCTGTGCTTTTGGCCTGGGTCGGTGATTTACAAGAGATCGGCTGCCTTCCTAAGGTCGTGCAGGGTTGCGCTCAAGCCTCTGACGTCGTTGAATGGTGCGTGGGGGGCTCTCGTTATCCTCAAGAGGGTGGTGCACCCGTAATTCCCAACATTTTGCGCTCTTCTCAGGTCGCAAGCAGCTGCTCGCGGTGGCGCCCCTGGGCACGGCGGTGACCTGGAGGGCGCCGAGGGCGAGGGCGCAGAGGTTGGCATCGACAACGGGGACGAGCACAACGACCATGGAGACCTCGACGTTCCTGTCGACGACATCCACGGCGAGGGCTCCGAACATAAAGGGAGCGACGACGAGGAGGACTCAGAGGATGAGCAGGGGGATCCTCCTGGTGGTGGAGGCGGAGGCGGTGACCCTCCTGGTGGTGGCGACGACGGTGGCGGAGGCGGTGATCCTCCTGGCGGAGGCGACGGCGGTGGCCCCCCTGACGGAGGCGGCGGCGGTGGGCCACGGGGTCCGCATGTCCCTGCTGAAGTGCACCTCCCCGTCGGATGCGGCGAGATCGTGTACTACCAGACCACCGAGAGGTTCGTGGCCTACTGCAGGGGCTTAGGACGCGCCAAGTGCAGTCGGGAGCGGACGGCGCTTGCAGGGAGTCGGGCCGCCACAGGTCGGCCTGTAGGCTTCTTGGCGGCCTGGCTCTTGGACGGCCACAACTGGGCGGATAAGCCTAACCGCTGTGGAATGTGCGCCACCTCCATGACCTACATGATGCGCCGGGGCGCGCGCGGCACCGTCGAGCGCATGGCGCAAGACGGCGACGTGAATGCCCCTCGCATATTGGCATGCGAACGGGCGCGCAGGCATGGAGAGGGGCCCGAGCCTGATATGCAGCCCTAGCTTTCATCATGTGTGGAGAGTGCCGCAGTACAAACATTATTTCCATTGCCTTCTTGAGGAGAGGCTGCAAGGGCGGGCCCTCGTCGCCGCCCGCGCCGAGGCCAGCGCCAGCGCCGTGAACGCCAGGGGGCCCAGGCAGGGGGGCTGGGCCTGGAGCGCCGCCGCCACCGCCGACGCCAGCGCCAGCGGCTGGCCCTGGCGCGCCGCCGCCGGCGCCAGCAGGGCCACCTGCAAGTCCTCCAGCAGGCCCCCCAGCACCGCCGCCCCCAGGCGCCTTGGGCTCGGCCTTCGCAACGCCCTTGGCGATCACCAGCTTCGCCTGGACCCCCGCGGCAAGCTTGCCCTTGACGACTGGCCTCTTCTTGCTCTTGGCATCCGCTGCTGCTTTCTTGGCCTCGCGCCTCCCGTTCCTCTTCTCGACCATGCGCTCGCCTTCTGCTGCTTCACCGCCGTGCGGAACGACTGGATCTCGCTGCAGTTCTGGGCGTCGTGGGCCAGGATCTCGTCGAGCATGTCAATGAAGTCGCCCCCGAGCTCCTCCGCGTCGAGGTCGCCCTGGCCGCACTTGAGGAGGGCGGCCCTGCACTTCGCGATGAGATCTGGAAATGCAGCGAACGTCAACTCAATCAGCCTCTCGCGAGCGGCCCCCGCGGTGGCCTTGGCGGCGTCGCCGAGGTCCAGTCCCATCACGTCCGCGATGCTTATCATGTGGTCCAGGGCCAGGGGCGCGCCTGCAAGCAGCGACGCCGCCAGCGGCGTCATGGGCTCCTCCGAAACCCCCAGCACCCTGCCCACGCCACCAATGAATCCACCTTGGATGTGTTAAACATCTTGTACACCGTAGGGTTGGTCACGTGGTACTCGTGGAAAGCATCCTGGTCGACCCGCATCTTGAAGTATGTCACGTCGCTTTTTTTCCCACGATCGAGATCGCATACGAAAAGGCCCCAGAGTCGCTGACTGATAGCCACCATTGCAGAACCTGAAGCCTCCTCCACTAATATCGAGAGTTCTGAGACCATCCTGCCATGCCGCGAGCTGAGAAGATTTGGCCGAAGGGCTCCAAGTTTCGCCCATGCCGAAAGCCACGTCCACGCTGAGCACGCCTTCGCATACGACTGTCCGTTGGGTGAGCTGTACTCGTGGCCCCGATCAAGTATTCGCCGAAGTGCGGCTGGCATAAGTGCCGGGTCACCTCTGAAGTTGTCGGCGGTGGATTCCTGGTAGTCGTGATGGCATATGTTGTGGGACACCTCCACGTCGCTGAGCTGAAACGTTGTCATACCGCGTGAGCCAGCTATGTTGCACTCCTGCTGTGCTCTGTACAGTCTGTTCGGAGCTATGGTTGTGTTCCGCTTTGCCCTGCCCTCGTCTCGGATGTGCTGATGAACGTCCTCTGGCCCTTTGGAGTCTGGCCAGTGCTCCGTGGCGGCACTCGCGGTGCGAATGAAACCATCGGCGATGTCAAGTTTAGCAGATAATTCCCGCTCGTTCTGCCCAAAGGCCAGTCGATTGATCGGCCACCTCAACCAGAATATGTCGCCCAGTAGCTGCCTCGCGTCTGGTCTGGGCAGGGCCGCCTTCTCCACCAGCAGGATGAACCTCCAATCGTAATCGGTAGCATCTCGCCTCACCCTCATGCGACTCTGAGCGCTCATGTCCCGACCAAGTGCTAGTCTGACTTTTCCAGGATAGCAAGACACGTCTGGCGCAATGGAGTCGTACCTCTCCTTCAACACCCTCATCGTGAACTCGAATGCCTCTTTGCCGCGCTGGCCGTCTGGGTCGTCGGCCGCGAGCAGGCCCATCCCGCGGATCTTCGCAGCGTCGTTCGTGCAGGTGCGGGCCGTCTGCTTGAACTCTGCCGCCCAAAGGCCAGTCTGCAGCTTGAAGTCGTAGTCCTGTCCGTGGGCGATGGTTTTTATCCCGCACGCACAGTGGCCGTGCTGGTTTCTCTGCGCGCCAGTAGACACTCCAAACATTGGAAGGGCACTGTAGAGATCATCTGTTATGAATGTGAACGCCTTCTTGATTGTGCCAGTCTGCTTCGAAGCCTCCCGTTGCACGTCTCCGTCCGTTTCCCCTAGACTCGTGCCCGCGTGGATCATGCTAGAGAGGCCGCCCCTTTACCGTGCTCGTCGGACATGAACTTGAGCACGGCCCGAAGGCCCCACACCTCCTTCCTGTGCCACTCCCAGCAGTCGCTGATGCTCACGAAGCGCATCAACTTGAGATGAGGCCCAACCTCGTTGCAACTGCGGAGCTTCGCCATCCTGCCGTAGATCTCGGCCGGGCCTGACGCCGACGCAGCGCCCACGCCAAGTGCATCGCCGAACCTACTTGCAATCTCCAAGAACTCGGGATAAGACTCGTTGTAAATCTGGCACCATCGACGGCAGGACTCCTGCATGCGAGCACCGCAAAAGGGCCGATGGTGGCTGAGGCACCCGAGAAGAGGGAAGAGGCACGAGGGGGCCGAGTGATCAACCGAAGCCGAGGAGGGGGAGGTACGCCGAAAGGCAAATCTAAGACTTCTCGTTGTTATTCCAATCTTGTCTTCGAAGTATTCAGACGTCCTGGGTGGAGAGGGGTGGGAGTTCGTTCTAGCCCCCCCCCCCGCCCGCCCGCCCTCATCGACCTCGGGTGAATCGTTCTGGCCCCATCATGCGCCCCCCCCCTCCTCGTCCTCAGGGGGTCGCTGGCCCCCATCCTCAGCTTTCTGACTCGAGTCTCTCTTTCTTGAGATCGAACCACTGTCCTGAACGATACGGCCCAGACCTCGTGTTGCAAATCGTGGCGAACTCAAGCACCCTCTTCCACATGTAGCCTTTCTTTCTCCCCGACCATGGCCCTACGCGCTTAGCACTGTTCATGAGAGCATTCCACAGAGCATGCATCGGGTCAAACTAGGGAACGAACACATACTTCTCGGCAGTGAGGAAATGCAACAACGATGAGTTGATCGAGCTCCGATCGGTCGTGTGAGTGACAATCACAAAAGGGTATGTACATAAATGCGGCGGTATCTCCACTGCAGCTGTCGCCTCCTGTTCGTTGAAAAGAAACTGCGCTCCGTCTAGTAAGAGTCGCTTCTCACCGTTCTGAACTGGCCGCAAGTTCATATTGGATGGGGCGCAGAAGTCAGCAAGTTGTCTACCAGTGATCTGAACGAGCTCCGCGAGGACAACGCACACGTTTAAAAACGCAGCCTCCCTGTCCAGCTTGTCCGAGGCCCACGCCTCGGACAGCTCGGGGTCGTCAGCTAAGTACTGCAAGTCGACCTTCTTGCGGGTCGCCTTGAAAGCAAAATCTGCGACAATCGCGCGCGAGATGGGCCTTGGGCACCGCCCCGCCCCCCCCCCCCCCCAAAGGGTGCCACCTGCTGGCTGGAAATCAGAAGCACCCATCCTGGAAGGCCAGGTTGGTCGACCTGCCCCCCAGTGGGCGAAGCTGAGGTTAGGCCCCCTCGGGGCCGACCCAAGGCTGCCTGCCCCCGCAGGGGGAAGCTGGGGGGAGATCGCGGTTAGGTGGCCTAAAGGCTACCTCACATCAAAGAAAATCCGGATACAAAATCCAGGGCAGATTTTTACATCAGTCTTCGGAGATTTTACATCAAGGTTTTCAGAAACACCCCTACGCAGAATCCGTAATTCCCAGGCCCCCCAGGACACCTAAACCCGATCTCCCCCCGTGTCTTTGAGAAGGTTCCCCGCTGGGGAGCCCGCGCCCCCCTGTGACGCAGGAAGGGGGGCGACCCCCTGGGGTCAAGGCCTTCGGGCACATGCCCCCCGCGACGGTGTCGCCAGCGGCGACCGCGGTGTGGGCGACCAGGCCGATGTTGTAAGAGCGCCTGGAGTACCCGCCTGGGTCCCAAGTCATGGCCAAAGTGGCCGCGTGCTTGAACGAATTCTTCATCATGTCCCTGTGCATCCTCGACATCGCGTAGCTGATCCTGTCGTCAAGGTCCTTCGACCCGATCACCGCCGTCACCGTCTGGTTGGACGAGCCAGCGACCTCCCTCGCCCGCCGCATGGCGGCGGCGATTGCCTGGGGATCGAGGCGCCAGCGGCGCTCCGCGCACCTCAGCTCCTCCAGTCGGCCCCGCATCCCAGGATCCTGCACGGGGATGTGGTGGTGCAGGATGTAAGCTTCCATGCCGATGGCAAGCGCCTTGCAGAGGAATGACAGCAACGCCTGAGCACCAGGGCGAAATGTCTGCCTGGCCTCGCCAACGCGCGAGGGCAAATCCGACAACAGGTACAGCACAACTGATGTTACAGAATTTGACTCCCCAGGCACGCGAAGATTGCTGAGCTTGCCTGCGCCTGCCAAGAATGCAGACCAGCCCCTGGCAATGCGTGGGCTAGCGGCAACGACCTCTCCCCAGCCGCGGACAACTCCAATAACATGGTCCAGCGTCAAACGATCAGGCACCAATATGCCCTCGAAGTGGGCATCCACAGTCAACGCGTCAGCCAGTGGGGCGCGGCTCAAGCCATCAACTGAGATCTGCAACCACGCCCCGACGGCCCTCGTAAGGGGCGAACGCCCGTGGTGATCGGCAGAGCGAACGAATTTATACAACAACCATGGCAGCATCAAGTCCGCCCTCAGCGAGACGCTGGAGACGCCGCCGCTGCCGCCGAGGTCAAACGGACCAGCGTCCAGACGGTGTGCGCCCCTAAGGTTCTCAAACACCCCCCTGCGCCTCTCGGACTTGTGGCAATCGCCGTAGGTCTTGGTGCCGAGCTCGACCTGCCAACGGTCTTGGAGCCAGTGCAATGACTGCCCGAGGCCTCGGCGACCGCATAGCCCTCTCTCGTCAGCCTCTTGATGTTCACGGTGGCCTCCGCTGTCCTGTCCCATGTCAAGGACGTGGGCGGCCGTGTCCGCCCGTGCCTTGCAAGCGGATCGCCCATCGTTGCCAGTCGATGGCATCGTGCCTGCTGGCGTCCAGCATGGGCGGGCGAACTCCAGCTAGCCCAATCGTTCGAGCCAAAATGGCTGCGGTCGGGGCGGGGGCGAGAATGAGTGGAGCGACGAAGAGGGGAGGATGAGGTGAGAGGGGAGGAGGGGATGGGGCAGTAGACGCCGAGCTCCCGAAAGGTCGCGAAAGGGCTTCCAGAGGGCCCCAGGGCCCAGGAGCGCCCCGAATAAAGCATTACCGAAACGAAGTTAAGCCACACAGAACATATACCCCACGCCTGCCTTAACATGGCCATGGAGAGGCCACGATCGGGGCCCCAGGCCTTGAGGGCTACAAGAGGGCCTGAACAACAAAGTGCGAGAACGATTAGCACTGGGCGAGGGGTATCTCGTTAGACTGCGCTGGCATTCGAATCTTCAAGGCAAGTGAACTGATGGCTACATGCCCTGGCCAAGCGAGCGCCGCCTGCGCCACAGCGGACGCGTGGAGCAGAGTCGGAACGAAACAACCCAGCCGAGGTCGAGGAGGGGGCGGCCCGCAGCACTTGAAAAAAAAAATGAAGTCCAAGGTTTTCCATTCTGTCAAGATGGCTTTCAAATCATTCAGGTTCCCTGGTGGGATCCCTCCAGCCCCCCCGAGTGCCCGCCCTCCTCGACCTCGGGTGCATCTTTCAGGCCCCCATCATCCGCCTCCCCCCTTCGGCGTCGTCCTCAGAGGGGTCGCTGGCAGAGTATGCGCACCCTGGAGCGCTGCAGTCACGCATGCCCTTGAACGCGTGGGCGCGGCTGCTGCCCGCCTACTCCGCCCGACAGCACTGGGCGCGACCAACCAAGTGATTGGCAACCCTGGCGCCCACTTCGGGCCAGCGGGACGCAGCTGCAAACTCAACTTTGAGGCTCCTGGCCGATCAGAGAGGACGTGTTATGTTATGATGTCGTTGCGAATGCTCCTAAGTGCTTGTTACTGCTATGCGATGTTACTAACCAGCCTGCGTCTGACAAAAACTGGGCGATGCGACTGACTATGTTCGCCGCGGAGGCGCTGCCGTTGGCCCTTCAGAGGACCGCTCAACATGCAACAGCTGACTCACTCACTCTTGGTCTCGTCCGCCTTGGCCTTCTTCTCGGGCGGGCCTTCGGGCATGCCTGCGGGCGCGCTGGGCTCTGAAACAGCGGGCGCAGGTGGCTTTGCATGAGACATCTGAACAAAAGCCTCGAGCAAACCTGGTGACATCTCCAGCTTGCCATCAGCCGTGAGCTTGAGGCCCTTGCCCTGGAACGGCGCGAAGACCGAAGGCGCAGCCTCTGCCCCCGCGCCTGATGACCCGCTGGCCAGGCTGGCGGCGGGGCCGACGCTGGCGGACGCACTCGTGTCCTGGGCCGCTGGCTTCTGGTCGTCCTCATCGCCGGACAACCCCTGCTCGAACTCCTCCTGGGATGTGAACTTGGCTGACGGGTCGGCCGCCTTCGGCGTGGCCTTCGATTTGCCAGCTGTCAGGAAGTCCGACATGCTCGGGGCGGCGATGGACGGAATCCTGGCGGCCCGCTGCTGGGCCCCGACATCCACGACAGCGGCTCCCCTACGAGAGACTGGCATGCACTCGACTGGGTAGCCCAAGCGTTTTGCCAAGATGTCCGTGTTGGTGAGGTCGGCGCTGAGGTCGTTCAGGCGCGTCGGGTAGGCGGTGAGGACCCTGCTGATCTCTGCTGCAATTGCCTCCCTCATCTCTCCCTTGGACTTGGCCGTGAAGTCCTTGATCCGCGTCTCGGGCCCTAGATTGCTGGCGATGTACACCAGCTCGTCCACGGCGTCGTCGTCGAGGCTGCTGAGCAAGATGGGTGAGAAACGCTTGTTGTCGTAGCCCTGCAACGACTGGACCTTCAGCTTGCGAGGAAGGACGATCCGCGCAATCGAACTTCCATGCCGCCCCGAGGTAGCGGTAGAACGTGGAGATCCGCTGCGACCCGTCTCCGAAGATGAGCTTGCAGTGGGCACTCTCGTCGGGGTTGGCCATCGTCGCAACCGACTTGCCCAACACGGCCTGCTGCGGTGCGTGTTGGTCAACGGCCGGGGCCGTCTGCGGCGCCGCCCTCGCCAGCGCGGGCTGGGCCTGCGCACCCTGCTGCGCTGACAGCACCATCGTCAACTGCGCAAGGTCAACCTGGGGCTGCTGCAGCTGCGCTGGAGGAGGCGGCGCGGCGGGCGCGGCCTGGCCCATCTGCTGCATGGCCAAACGAAGCAGCAGGCTTGTGAGCTCTGGCTGGCCATATCGTTGGCTGGCTGTTGAGCGGCACTGAATCGTGTATGCCTGATGCCCGATGCTTGAGCCAAGATGCTTACGGATTGTGACAATGGTGTTGAAGCGGGGTTCGCCGACTTGGTTTGGCTCTGTGCGCCTGGGCGTGCATGGCGCCCCCCCCCGTGTCCGGTGTGTCTACTGTGCACTATGCTTTGCCAAACTGTGCCTGCTGTGCCCTAGAGTGCTCGGCGTGCCGAAGCGCGACGGCGCGCCCGACCAGAGGCTCCCACAGGGCCCCAAGAAGGCTCCAAGAGGGCCCCAATATAGCCCCAATAATGCTCCAATAAGGCAAAAGAAACAAGCACAAACAACACAAGAGGGGTTACATGTCGAAGCCCCTCTTGTGCTGTTTTGTATTTTGGGGGGCCCTCTTGGGGCCCTCCTGGCCCCCCCGCTCGGGGCCCTCCTGGCCCCCTCTTAGCGGCCCTCTGGGGCCGCATTGGGCCCACCATGGGGCAAGGCTGCAACTGCAGCGAGCGCAGTCGGGCCGACGCCCAAACGGAGGGAGGGGCTGGGCAATTGGTAACGGAGGGAGGGAAGACAAATGGTAACCTAGTCTTTCGTCGTCGTCGTCGTCATCGACCCCTCCTGCTCTTCTAAATTATCCCCAGCTCTCTGTGTCCACTCGGGATTGCGTTTGCGCTCGCCCCTCGTCGTCGTCGTCATCATCGTCGTCGTCATCATCATCATCATCATCATCATCATCATCATCATCATCATCATCATCATCATCATCATCGTCATCGTCATCGTCATCGTCATCGTCATCGTCGTCATCATCATCACCATCATCATCATCATCGTCGTCGTCGTCCCCTCGCCGCGATTTTGGGCCCATCCCGAGCGCAAATGCATGGGGTGCACCGCGGCGAGACTGCTGCAGTCCCTACCCGAGAGAACCAGTGGGGCCACGGCGGCGGTTGGCGGAGCCACGACGACGTCGGCCCAAGGAATGCGACGTCAATCCCACCACGATTTCTGGAACACTCAAGCACGCCAAATAATCATGCCTGGCGGGACACGGCCGAACTCGGCTCCAAGCTGGCTAACTAAAGCGCGCAGGCAACAGCTGCATAATCTCTGACGAACTGCTCGTGACAACTGACCTCATGAGGAACTGGTGGCACCATGCACAACTGACCTCATGACCAATTGACCTCATGAACAATTGACCTCATGAACAGCTAACCTCATGAACATCTGACCTCATGAACAACTGACCTCACCCCATGAACAGGTGACACTACGAACAACTGACATCATGAACAACTGACCCCATGAACAAAACTTACACCATGAACAATTGACCCCATGAACAACTGACCTCGTGATCACCGAAGCTAGAGCTCATCAGACATTGCGCCTATCGGTCGGCCAAGGCTGCGGGCTCGCTCAATCGCTGCTGCTGCCGCTGTCGCCACCCATGGCGGACTCGCCGCTCTCGTCGGGGCCCTGGGGAACTTTCGGAACGAGCGGCGGCAGCTCGATCTTCGTGAGGAAGCAGCTCATGTAACCGTAGTCGGTAGCGACGTCCTCGGCGATGAACTCCACAAGGTGGTTGCGCAAGTGCGTTTGGCGGCGCGGCTCGCAGTGGAGCACCATCTTGGACTGCTTGTGGACGGCCTCGCGCAGGGCCCCCCTCGTCAAGTGTTTGCCGAAATGGCTAATCTTCGTATCAGGATCGAGGTTCGTCGCCACGTAGATGATCGCATCAACGGTCTTCTCCTTCAGCTGGCGGGTGCGGTGCATCGGGAACAGGTCTGGCGCCGCTGACTCCACGAGCGAACGGCGAACCTTCAGCGGCAGCGCGTTCTTATGGTAGTAGGAGGCGCCGAGGTAGAAGTTCGACTTCGCGATGGGGACCCCGTCGTCCACGCGCACAGGAAGCTCGCCATACACGTGGTGGTCATCCGGATGCACCTGAAATGGGATGTCAGCTCCGCCGTGCACGGGCCCCGAAGCCTGATCACCAGGCGTGAACATAGTGTCGATGGTTTTCTGGCCTAACATGTTTGCCTGGCCGTTCTTTGAGATGCCGAGACCCAAGCGCCCCTTGCCGACGCCACTCATGACGTCGTTACTCGAATCTGCTCGAACCCACAAACGGCTGCGGAATGTGTTTGTGGTGGCTGTAATGATGGCGATGGTGCCTGCGATGATGAGTTGATGCTTTTGTACAAAGTAACAATGAAGATGATGGTTTTGTGTTAAGGTTGCCGTAGCATCACGTGCGAACAGAAACCGAACACAGGGGGCTTGCAGGATAACCCCAGGCATCGCGTTCCCCCACGCCACCCCTTGCACGCTCACCCAGACCGCGGGTTAAAGATCCTCTCGCGCGCCCACGCAGCTTCGCCTCGCCCGCACGCACGACACGAACGGAACGAAACGATTTCCCGGTTGGGGGTCTCCGTTCCTCTGCGAGTTCATCCCCCATGCTCCGAGATTGTACACCCCACAGTGCACAGGAACGCTTGCCAATCGCACATGATGTAACCCAAAATGCGTCATCACTTTCATGCGTTGCCAGATACACATATGCCCTCTAAGGGGCAAGCGCGCATGATCAAACAAACGCATACATAGGTTTTTCCTTTCGGGCATATTGTTTGGAAAGCGGACGACACGCGTTGCTTTGAAGTAAGAAGTGCTTGCATGTTGAGTTCGATGCACCCAGGGCGTTTTCATCATTGTTTCGCATGGGCCGATACCAATTGAGCAAGACAGCGGTTGGACGCACACTAGCCATTGCCCAGCGTTTTGGCGGATCACGGATTAGTAGGAGCTCGTGGAGGGGCCTAACGGTGATTAGCCCCGGGCGGAATTCCTGGCAAACCAGGGCGGGGGGTAGTGCCAACGGTTTTGGGGGTTAGTTACAGGGGGTAGTGAGGGTTGTCCCAAACCAGGGCGATGGCTAGTGGAAAAGGGCCAGGGGAGGGTTGGTAGCAGGGACTCGTGGAACCCCAGCAAACGGCAACTACGGCACGCAAGGTTCGGTCCTCTGTCATGAGGCAGGATGCCTTGTGTGGAAGCCACCGCTCCGCCATGGACGGCGTAGCGGCTGACGCGTCACCACGCTTTCTTGCGCAGAGCTCTGCGGGTATCACCACCCACCAAACCACCTCAACTCAATCCGAAGGCTCAAATCGACCCTCGATGTCCAGTTGTGGGGGGGTCGGGAAACATTGAAAAACACATGTGGCACCCGTACCCCTCCCCAACCCGAACTTGGGTCTTTGGGTTAGATCGGGGTGGTCTGGTAGGTAGTCAGGGTAGCTCTGGCGGCGCTGGGATCGGGAGGCGTCTTGTGGAGAGTCTGGTGGGTGCGGCGGCACTTTTTGTCAGAGGCGTCGCCCAGCGTTGGTCGGCTCTTAGGCCTCGGGCTCCTTTCTGGGCGTCGGCTCGGGTTCATCGGGGTTTCTTGCCTGGAATCCTCGGGGTTCTGCGGGTTCCTCGCTTGGGTTCCTCAGGGTTCGCCGCTAAGGTTCTTTTCGTCCGGGTTCCTCGGGCCCCCCACTTGCGTTTTTCAGCAGTGCCAGTTAATGCCAAGCATCACCAACCAGCGCCACGCAATGCCAAGCAATGCCAAGCAATGGGCATCAGTTCCAAGCAATGTCAAGCAATGCAAAGCAAGACAACCCAAAGTAAACCAATGCCAAGCAACGCCAAGCAATGCCAAGCAATGCCAAGCAATGCTAAGCATTGTTTTGAAGGAGACGCCTAATTGGGGTCGCGACTGGTTCATGATGGTTCTCCTTATTGTGAAGACCTTACGGCCAGTGCCGCCGACCCTGAATGGCGACGACGACGAGGACGATGACGACGACGACGACGACGAGCGCTCTCGGGGGCCTCTTGGCGGTAGTTTGGGGTCCTCTTGTCAGGCTCTTGGGGGCCGTTTGTTGGCCTCTTGGGGCTTCCCGGGGGTCTGTTGGGGGCCTCTTGGAGCCTCTTGGGTGGCTTCTTATGGGCCTCTGGGCGCTTCCTGGGAGCTTCTCAGGCCGTGGGCTCGAAACGTTCGGGTCCCCCGTCTGGGCTCCCTCTTGGAGCAGTCTTGGGGGCCTCTTCGGCTGCCTTGGAGGCCTCTTGGGCGGTCTTGGGGTGGCGGCCTCTTGGGCCATCCTGGGGCGGTATTGGGGGCCTCTTGGCCTGTCTTGGAGCGCCGGGAAGCTGAGAATGCCGAAATCTTTCAAAACCGAGGGGGATCTATTATTTTTGCCCCTTGGGGCCCTCTTGACTTTAAGGGTAGCTCTTTGGGAGATGTTATATAGGATCGGGAGTATAGCTCGCGCGCCGTTGCCTTTGGCTCAAGGCACGCGCGCCCTATTTGCCTGGACACTGCGAGTGTTCGCTATGTGCTGGAAAGATCACTACATCGATCTTATCCTATCTTATCCGTCCATTCCCCTTACTGGGGACCACCTCAGTACGGCGTCGGACGCTATCTGCCATCCGCTTCCCATGGGATCGGATGCTATTTGACTTACCACAGTCCTTTCAGACTTGGTAGCGGAGCTGGCCGCACTCTCGTGTTGTCAGCTCTTGCTCTTCTTATCCTCACGCTATCTGGCACGATCTTCGTGACCAGCTACCACCCTGCGCCACCTTTCCAACTACATTTAAGAGGATCAATTCAAGAGCAAGAAGCAACACGAGAGGTACGACGTCTAGACAACAACATTGATACCATATACGTTCCAGCACTACGCTATTACCAACTGCTCGGCAATGAGCCCAAAGCGCAGCACTTGAAGCAGAGGCGGGGAGACCCGCAAGATAACGCGCCTCGAAGACTTGACAAGGCGCTACCCCAGCGCGGCAACGCGCCTGATAACCACCCATATCTTCACAGCCTCGGGTTGGTTATCTTCGCCATCATATGGTTCGCGCTGGGGGCAGCAATCGGACACATGCGCCGAGGAGACAACAGCACAGATGGGCAAACGCATGGCCCATATTGGGACCCTCGAGGCAACGTACATGTCCGCGAATACGTTTATGAGGTCAACGCGTGGCTCAACGTCACAAGCGGACGTATGACGCCACAGGCCCAAGCAGCCGCCATACAACGCGGCCTGGGTGGCCTAGCGAGGACACTCGCCATGAGGGTACCACCTGACATTATAAACTACGGTGCGGACATCGACGGTGTCCACACCGGCCCAGCAACTTCTCAAGCATGAAGTTCGAACGCCTGGAAGATGAGCGCCAGCTCACTTCAGGCACACAGCTCATCGACTTTCATGTGTTTCACGGAGAACGAATCGATGTGACCCTCACTCGGTTCGAGATGGCCCGTCTTGAGGCACAGCCAGTGGGGTTTGACCTTCCCAACGTCCAACTGCTCACTACTATCCTATTCCGCGCCTTAGGCGTCGGCAACCAACGAGCCATGCAACTCTTGCAACCACTCAACCACCAAATGCCCCGAAAACAACAGCAGTATGATGAGTTGTGCGAGAGGATGCGTTCGATGGGCCATTTGTCAGAACGGTCTCCTGGCAACATAGGATCAGTATTTGGAAGGGGAAGGGGAACTGGTAGTGGAAACTTCTATACTACCTTAACCACTGAAGCTCAGCCTGGCAACGGGCCCTCAAACATATGGGCCGACGATCCTGGAGAGCCCACTGCCTTACTAACGGGGGGTCGATCACAACCAAGCTGGGCAACCGGCCCCCCTCCTAGAGAACCTCAACCACACCGTTCCCTACGGGGTGAAGCAAATCCCCTAAACGACGGTGTATCCACCTACCTAGGTAATGGCGATTTCGACTCCGGCACCGACACCGACACCATATCATCAGATGGTATCGAACCCCTAGATTTGTCAGATATCAGGCAAATAGAAGGTGACAATCAGCGTGCCGAACACCTGTTCTGGTTATTTCAACAGGCAAAGCGGAGGTGGAGGAGGTTCACACGAAAACCAGCGCGTCGTGTTAGGAGGAGGACGCGGAGGAGTTTCAAAGGAAAAGGTAAGGGCAAACGGGGTCGCCGTAGGTTGAACGGACGAGGCATCTGGGCTTTCCTCCAGAGGCTTTCAGATGATCAGTATGATGAGATATTTTTCGGAGGGAAAGGCCGCGGCAAAGGCCGTAGAGATACCCCGGGGAAAGGTAAAGGTAGGCGGGGAAACCCGCGAGGTAGAGACGGCCAGATCTTAAAGTGCCACGAGTGTGATAGTACCGATCATCTTGTAAAAGACTGTCCAGCGAAGGGAAATGGAAAGGGCAGATCGACCGAAGTCCATTTCGGCCCAAGTGAACCAGTTATTGAATACCTGAGCCTCCAAGATTTTGAGGCCGTGGAATATTCTTCACTTGGGCCAGCAGCATGGACAACTTGGATGAGTTCGAGGCGTGCGGCCATGGACTGTACGCGTACTACCTCGAGTACCTCCGCAGGTTCGTTCTCGGAAATATCGAGCTTACGCCTGTGGAGCATGGACCGCTGGGAAACCAACCTTTATGTTTCTTCGACTGGATGTTCGGTAACCCAGGCAACATCATGGCCTCCGAGAGCAGTGACGAGGATGTCACTGTTGAGGCCTCGCCTTCGGAGGTTGACCACAACCTTCGACGTCAAACCGACCTTATGCTTGGAAACAGGCCCACTCCAGTATATCATCCAAATTATGCTGATCCGATGGAACTAGAATCTCAAGCATTCGCTGTGGGCGTGCCAGGGAACCCATACATACCACCTGGCACGCTTGCGCCAGGCGAGTACGGACCGCACACGATACTGCAGACCCTCATGCAGATGCACGCTGCACTGGTCGTAGCATATCCCGAGGGTCAAGAGAGTGTCGAGAGTGGCCGCATGATGTTACAAGACACCGATGCTTGTGACGACTCGGAGTTAGTGCTAGCGGCCCTCACTCTTATCGACAGCGTGCACCCTGAGGACGTGCGGCGACATGTGTGGTATTCCAGAGGGAGATGGCGCCAAGCCCTTGAAAGGGCCATCTCCATGCGCGGTCAGGCTCTCCCTCCGCCGGGATGGGGTCTCCAGGCGGCGGGGCTACAGCCTAACCTTGCGGCCATGCGAAATATTATCGGGCAGCCTACGCTCGGTAACGAGCCTGAGCCGACTACCGTACCGCCGACGCCGGGACAGCCAAGCGATGCTCAGACGCTTGTACAGCAGGGAAACCTGCCCGCCCCGGCTGGACCGATGACCGTCGTCATCGGCAATCCTATGTCAGAAGATGAAGAGGATGATGGATGTGGGACGTGCGAGGACGAGACCACCATCCTCATGATGGAAGTCAATGGTGAAGACGAGGAGGTGGATTTCAGGCCCGACAGTCCTGACACACCACCACCTGCACAAGAGCGACTTGTGCCGGACTCCAGTCAGCAGGGAGACCTGCCTGCCCAAGATGTGCCGCCTGCGGCCCCGCAGGAACCCTTCCGGCTCCTGCTCAGGCTGCGTCGGCGGCTTCATCTGATGAGCATGCCAGGAGGTCTCGCTCGCATCCACGCCTTAGGGAAGAGCCTCATCCTCAAGCACGACTCCCACGCGAATGGAGGCAAGCCGGCCCATCAGAGCATGCCGCTCGACGAGGGTCAGTTGCTCGCCTACAACGACCCTAGGCGTCAGACGGGTGAGCATTCTGTTTTTGGAAGGGGCAACCCAGCCTACAGAGATGCCCAAGGCAGGTCCATACGGGGTGGCCACCAGCTCGCGACGAATATTCGTCGTCCTGAGATAGAGGCAGTTCGGGCGCAGCTGCGGAATGTCATTGCAGCACGCAAGCTATACAGACCCAACGCAGTCTGTGGGCCGTGCTCAGGGCCATTCCAGGAGCACAGGCCTGGGTGTCCTGTAGGGCTCAACGAGGGCTTGAGCCCGAATAGAGGCCGCACTCCTGCCAAGGAGGGTCATCCACCGTTGGTTCCGATGACTCAAGCAGAGATCGACGAGATCAACCGTCGTCTCGGAACCACGGCTCATATGAGACCTATGGCCGAGGAGGTCCAGCCTCCGAGGGGACTGGTGCCTATGACCCAGGAAGAGAAAGATGCGCTAATCGCCTTCCTGGAATGCGGGGAAACCCGCCTGGCGTCTCCAGTCAGGCCCAACAGCCAGAGATGATGGATGACGATGAACAGAAGGCTCAGCGAGCCGCAGCAGATGCGGAGCGCAGGCGAGTGGCAGACGAACGCACCCGCGAGGCAACTCGCCAAATGCTGCTGGAGTCCCAAAAGATCTATATGAAGGGGGCAAGGAAGCCCCCGCTCCAACCGAAGGCCAAGAGCGAAACACCTGCACCCAGGACGCCTTCGGGGGAGAGACAGAAAACGTCAGCCCGCTCAGAGGAACTTGGGTTAGATGTGCAGATGGAGATGCCTCGTTCTGAAACGCCGAGGTCACCGACTAGAGCAACTCCGGCACAGAGACCCGACCCTAGGCAACAACCTCAGGACTCCGTGGAGATTCGTAGACGACCGCCTAGCCGTAGCGGCTCTATCGCCGGCAAGGCCAAGGCTTTCGAGCGTGCAGGGTTTACCCCTACGCCGGCCTCGCCTGCGGCGGCGCGCTCCAAGAGGTCTGAGGAAGGTGCTCTATCTAGGGGTACCTGGGTGCCTAAGATCAAGGGCAGCGCCAGCCGAGAAACACTGCGGGGAAACCCGCCAGGCGCTGCAGCTGCAGCATCCCCCTCCTCAGGAGCCGCAGCCTCTTCGGTGACAGAGGCTCCTTTGCGGGGAAACCCGCCCGAGGATAAGCTGCACCACCCAGGGGACACTTCCTTTACTAGCGGGAGTCAGGCTTTGATCAATGATCGACGTGCCCTGCGGAATCTTCCACCGATGCGCTCGGTGGACGAGGCATTCATGGAAAGCTGCAGGCAGAAAGGCATTGTCCCGAGAAATAACCATACACTCAAGCAGCTTAGTAAATGCCTCAACAGGATCTGCAGACACGCGCCTGAAAAACCACACAATGCCGTGTGGAGCCTTGAGACATTCGACGATCATGATGGATGGATCAATCTCGACGAGCTCGTGCGCGAGTTTCCGCGGCACAACGGACGTACGAGACAGGGCGGGTATAACCCCAGACTGGATGAGGCCAAGATCATCGCCGAGACCTTCTACGGCAGAACGGTTGACCAGATGGCTGCCATCATGATGGCGATCGTTCACGTCCGCGAGCCGGACGGTGAGGAGAAGCAGCGTCTCCAGTTTAAGGTCTTGGTACGGGATTCTGGCAAATCCGACATATTCATCCGTGCCTCGCAAGGGCACTCGTGGACGCTCAAGGCCCCTTGGTCGTTGTACAAGTACATTGTACTACACGACAATCCTGCCGGGAGACCGGCCCCATACCCCGAGGTTGCCATGCATGGCACACGATGGACAGCCTTTGAGGGCATCATGTGGCATGGCCTCTCTTGTCGTCAAGAACACAACACCAAGAAGAGAGGGACAGGCCGATCACACATCCACTTTGTTCCGACGCTTCGTCGTCGCGGCGTGCAGAGTGGATGGGGCCCCGATTCCGAGATCGTTATCTTTGTGGACTGGCATCAAGCCCTGAAGGACGGAATCGAATTTTGCTGGTCCGACAATGGGGTTCTCCTATCTGAAGGAAAAGACGGCATCATTGAGCCGTATTATATTTCACACGTGGAAGAACTCTCCACGGGAAAGCAATGGCGGAACCCAGAATATCTGGGCAATCGCCTTGCACGCGTCTCCACCGCCATAATGACGGCCCCGAACAGGTGGACTACTGTGGGCAGTGCTAGTGTCAAGCACAGATGGTCTCTTGACCGAGAGGCTAATGAGCCTCCTACGGTTCATGGTCAAAGAGAAGTTGGGGACCATTACAGCCCAACAGTGCTGGGAAACCAGCCCGAGATCCACCAGATCCTTATGATCAACGAGAGTGAGGCAGGAAGCGCGGCTCCAAGCCGTGCTCCAAGCCAAGGGCCTAGTGCCATATCTTGGCAGGTCCTCAGCACCTCAGATCTGGATCAGATCGCGGCCGCTCTAAATCCTGAGCAGGTGGAACAGCTAGCGGACAGACTGTGCCAGCAAGACCCCTGGGCCGCAGGCCAGGGGGCCATGTCCGCCATGGCGACGCGTAACCGTCAGGCCATGCAGGGAAACCTGCCCGTTAATGTCTTAGAAACGATATGCCCGAACCGCAGGGAGACCCGCAAACGTTCGGCCGCATCTTCGGAGAGCCTGCTCGATTTGAGCAGATGCCAGGGAGCCCCTCGCATAGCATGCACACACCGAGGGGCATGACCCCAGTGGCGACGCCACCAGCACAGTCTCCGTTTGGGACTCCTGGTCGCTCTGCCACGAATGGCACTCTCATGGAGCGGATCGCCGCGGCCAGAGCTGAGCATGGCACAGCTCTTCTGAACATGATGCCACCTGGCACGCCAACGAGTCTGCAGGGAAACCTGCCCGGCACTCCAATGCACCGCCGACCTTTTGCTGGCCAAACTACTTCTGCTGGAGTGCCTGGCGACTACCGCGCAAGGGTGGCAGCTGCGGTACAACAGGTGCAGAGTCACAACCTTCCCCACCCAAGCGGTCAGAGGTGGAGGCCAGCCTGGTCCTGGGAGCCAGAGGGTCCGAACCCACGTGACCCTGCTCGGCAACGAGCCTTCATCCCGGCCTTCAATGCTCATCCGAGCATGGCTCAGGGCCTGAGGCCAGCGCCAGCACCAATGTATCCGCCACTGTACCCAGACGGGTCTAGAGCCCCGAACAGATTTGTTCGCGAGACGGCGGATCAATTTCATAGCCTCACGAATGTGCGCTGTAGTGATCAGTCCATGTATCCGCACATGGCCTTCATGCCCGCACCGACAACGCCAGATGTGGCCGTCCAGCCTACTGCCCACTCGATATCATCAGGCAGTAGGGGAGTACCAGACTACATCAGGCAGACGTACCACACTCAACAGGCGTGTTTTAGGCGCAGGCAGGCAGTACAGAGCGCACGTGACCAAGCACGTGCAGCTGCACTTGAGGTCGTGAGGAACAGAGGCTCACCTATGCGAGGAAACTCGCCAGCTGTGTCGCCCGCAGCCTCCACAACGGCAGCTCCTCCAGCAGTGGTTGCCGTAGCCCCGGAGGTGCTGGCTCCCGCAGGAGATCCTCCAGCTGCTTTTCCAGGCTCCGAAACAGTCCTGGAGCGGCAGCGGCGGGTGTACCCTAGGGCGGCAGATGTGGAAATCTATACTGGGATGGAAGCCACCTGCGCGGTATGCCCCGAGGAGTTTCAGCCGAGGGAGAGCATCTACCGTTTGAGGTGCAACCACCTGTTCCACGAGGAGTGCTGGAACTCGAACGTGGTGGGCCATGTTGCTAATCAGCGAGAAGGAGACCCTCAGCAACCAGTATGTGCCATCTGCCGAGCGCCAGGCATCATAGCGTCATCGTTTCCATGGACCGGCTCCTACACTCAGGCCCCCGAACAGGCAGCGAGGGAGCTGCGGGAGTTGAGGAGCATGGTGGAGGAGATGACAGCCAGTATGCTGGACTGGCAGACAGCGCAGCCCCAGCAGCGGGGAAACCCGCCGGAGGAGGTGAGGTCGCCGATGGAGACGGGATACTTCGACCAACCTTTCCCAATGACGGCGCCTCAGCAGGGAAACCTGCCTAACACTCCACCTGTGCCGATCCTTCCGACTCATTACGAGCCTGGAGTCGGGCAGGTGGCTCCTCCGATGTCTCCCCAGAGTGGGGGTGGGGCCGAGCTGCCACTGGGCCCTGAACAGCTGCGAGAACTGCGTGTCTGCCACTTCCAGACCCAGATGGACAATGCACACACTACGTTCATGTTGGACGCCAATAATCCTGAGACTGAGAACTCGTCGCTGGATCTCTCAGACTCATCAGTGGCGACAGCGGCAACAGCAGTCAGGGCCGTCGAGCTCTCAGCAACGAACAATGAGTTCGACGAGTGGTTGCATTACAGGGACTACCTTACGAATGAGGGATTACAGGGCATCACCCTTGCGCGGCGTACTACCCGCGAACAGTACACGAGCATACGTGATGAGTATGCCCACTGGCAAAAGGAACAGGGCGCCCAAGCCCAGAATGTGTCGCACTTCCAGTACATCGATCTGGCACGTATGGCCGCAGGAAGGCCAGGTGCCAGCACGACGCGGGGAAACCCGCCAAGGAGCACGACCGAACTGCGGGGAAACCCGCCAGACAGCACAGCCGGCACTTCAGAGACAGTGCACATCAAGCAGCCTAGTAAGACCTTTCTTGAGGATGGTGGAAACTCAATCCTCATAGACGTGGGCTCGAAGATCAACATAATGGGAGAAAATACGAGCCGCAAGTTCGTTCAGGCTGCTGAGGCACATAATCGTCCTTGCACGTTTGAACCTCGTTCTCGTTTAAACATCAACGGGGTAGACGAGGGGTCGGCCCCAGCTGATGCCGTGGGCACCTTCAGCATTGCCTGCGAGTACCAGGGATCGACCCAGCTCGACTCGTACAAGACGAATATTGTGTCAGGCTGTGGCAAGGACCTGCCAGCTATCCTGGGCCTCGACAGTATGCAGGACAAACGCGCTATTCTTGTGCTCGAACGAGGCCAGGAGAAGCTGATATTCCCTGGGAAGGGACAGGTCAAGATGGAACTCCCCGAGGGCTCCAAGATCATGCCAACAACGAAGTTGCCATCAGGGCATCTGTCAATCAGGTGTGATCGATTCGGAGCCGCGGGGCAACCCGCCGCGAGCCCAAGTACCACATCGTTCCAGACGGTGCTGACAGGCGAGCCGACCCCTGCGCAAGAGCGACAACAGCAGCAGGGAAACCTGCCTCAGGGGTTGCTCGAGACACTCGCCAAAGCGACGATGAGAGGCGACAGCGTCGATGATCTGGAGACGTTCGATTGCTTCGTTGCCAGGACACTGGCCCAGTATGGCGGACTTGTACCCATGGATGCTGTGCGGTCCCGCCGGAAAATAGCGATGGGATACTCGAGTCATGAGCTGCAGACGGTTAACGACGCAAGGTCGAAAGGCCTATTGAAGCAGCTGGTGGACAATCCATCCACGCTGGCTACGTTTGCGGAGCAATCCGCGTCTGAGGCTACAGCGCGGCGCAGTGCTGAGCTCCAGCATCTGAGGGGAGCCCAGATGCTGGCAGACGTTGCAGGCGCATCTTATTTATCTTGAAGATGGCAGGGCGGCGCTGCCCCCTCGTCGCCTTGCCTAATGACCGATAGGCCAGGGGGTAACAAGGGCAGCGGGGCAACCTGCCATAGTAAAAGAGCTTTCGTCATCGAAGATACGAGAGAGGCTTGCGCCGACCTCCGCACCCGAGTTTATATATGTGATCGCATTTCCCACAATGAACTTATGACGACTGTGGGCACAGATTACCTGGGTGCGGTGATCAGTGGGGACTACATTCTAATATGGGTCAGTACCCCGGGTGACTGGTACGCACGAACCCCAGGAAAGAGAATAGCCCCGCACTGGTCTCGTATTCAACTTTCTGACAAAAGCCAAGAAGCTCCGCATGATAATCATAGTGTTTGGCCCCCCAGGATACGTTTGGAAGTTATCCCCACTACGTGATACTCTGGAAGATCTCAAGTTGACGGTAGTAAGGATGCGGTTGTGTCATTTCGGTATCAGGTTTAATATACAAGACAATACACCGAGTGGTACCTATATGCAGGTAGCCACATCAATACCACTTGGCTCTAAGTTGTGGGCATGTACGTGCAATTTGGGGATACCACAAAATGTGTTGGATTGGTACGGCAAATCGGTACGACATGCCGAATGGAGAGCTCAGACACGCATCACACTCATCCGTCACCTCAACGACAAAATCCTGGGCAGCAGCACTACGCACGGAAACGCGCCGATATACTTGAACACCTATACACGTACGGATCACAACATTCATCACTATGTAACGACCAACAAAGGAGGACCGAAATGGTCTGATGTCATCCGACGTGTAACAATCAACCTGGATACCAACACGGTTGTTCAGGATATCGCAGTTGCCGATCAACCAATAGGATATGATTGGCATGCACCATTACCTGCAGGGGTTGCCAACGTCAGTACACGGATGTACTGGCAGCCCGAGGAACCGGTCATGCTCGGAAAACGAGCCTACTCAATCACCACAGACCTAGACGCGTCATCATAGATGACTGTCCTTCTCCCCTCCCGACTCTGGAGATTGAAGCATGTACCCACTCATCAACGACGATGGGCACACAGACCGGTGAACAAGACGAGCAAGTCTTACCTACGGAGTCGCGTATCAAACAGAAGGAAAGGCTCAAAGCCGAAAAGGAAGCAGGCATCAAGCCTCGCCGCATCAAAAAGCACGTTGAAGACGGAAACGATGATTGCGGTGACGACTTGTCGGGACTCGGACAGGATCTTATGGCGACCTGGAGCACTGACGTCCTTGTCGAGCTGATAAGCTCAGATGAGGATGATGACCTGTTCCTTACCCTCCCCACATCTATGCCCGACTCACACGCTGACATATATGGCATAGTAGCTACTCTATGCTATGGTCACAATAGTTGCGTGGACATGTTGGAGCTTTGTGGAGGTGAGGGTGGCATTTCAGAGCTTCCCTTCTCAAGGGGTCTTTCCTCAGGAGGCAACTTTTACAAGACCACATGTGTCGACCTTGGAGATCCCTCGGTGCAGCGAGCTGTAGGTCATTACTTCGCAGTATGCCACGTGCGAGTAGCCATGCTACAGCCCAGTTGCCTCACCACAGGACCACCATCCTACTACAACTACAAAGTCAACCACAGCACTTGGGAACAGCATCATTAAAAAATATTTGCCACACATAACTTACTGTGGCGAAATAGCTGTTACTCAAGATAATGCGCGGAGGTGGTTTATACGCGAACAACCCACAGGAACATGGGTGGATGATATTTCCCCATGGAAAGAGCTTGCCATCCGTTTACATATCACAACCGTACACATCGACCAATGTGCGACGGGGTTCAAAGATACGGCTGGTGACTATATCGAGAAGCCGACAAATATCACCAGCAACGACGAGACGATTCTGAAACCCTTTGAGCGACTCAAATGCAACGGCCAGCATGTGCACGCACAACCGTACAACAGGGAGCTTTCACTGGCACAAAAATACACTCGACGACTGCAGTCTGCCTTTGTGGAAGCTGTTTACTTGGCGAAAGCCATTGACACCACGCGCGGAGACGCGCCTACACGCACTGCGCATGCTTACCCTGCTGACCTTCCTGATCAAGCTGAACCAGGAGAAGGTATGAGACGCATCGGCGATCGCATCATCCCAAAAGTGACTACATGCCCAGCATGCATCGACAATGTCCGAAAGGACAGTCCCAGCCACAACAGAGATCCTACACAGTGTAAGCATCATGATTCTATCTCTGTATTTTGGCCATGTCCTGCATGCCAAGGGGACCTTACGAGAAGCAAGGGTGTTAAGAACCACCTCGACACCGAGCCCGGCAAATGTCGTTTTGCTGAGCCGTTCAAACTCCCAGATGATCATGATCCCGAGGGCAGCAACGTGCCAGCTTGGTGGAAACCCTTGCCCAAGCCTGGGGAGGGTCAAGCTTCAGCATCGGGCGGCCGTCAGGGCGCTCGCGCCAGGCCACCGCGACCACGAGCCTTTGGGAACGCTGATCGTACATCTGGCGCCAGCAGTTACGATGTACTGCGAGACGCGCCCGAGCGTGGAAACGCGCCTTCCGCGTCTTCAGGCGAGCCGCCGCAAGTAGCGGCCCGCCGTGGTCGCCTACAAGGCGTACCACCACCACCAGATGCAGTAGACGAAGGAGACCGACTGCGGAGAGCCACAAGGAACCCTCTTGCCTTAACCGGCTCGGGGGCGCCACGACTGCCCGACTGGGCGAGATTTGACATCCAACACAGTCTGCAAAACCTCCGTAGTCACGAACCCCACGTAGTCAAAAAGGAACTCCGTAAATTGCACTTGCGGTGGCACCATGCGAAGTGGCCCAAGATGAGGCTGATCTTAGACAAAGTGGGACTGGACAACGTTCGACTAAATATGATCAAAGAAATTTGTGACACATGTCGGAAATATAGAGCATGGGAACGTCCAGGTAGTTCTACGCGACCTTCCGTAAGCCCCCCTGGAAATTGGCTTGATGAAGGCGAAGTAGATCCCATGTTTTACAAGAAACGAACCATATTTCATATTATGGACCGATGTATCCGCCTGGCAGCAGGCAAGAGATTTCTGATAGAGAACGTGACACTATACTCGACGCCTACCACTACTGCTGGATTGCCTATCACGGACCCTTCAAAGTCTTGTATTCAAATGGAGAAGGCGCCCTCAACAATGACACTGCCAAGGCCATGATGGCGAACAAGGGTGCGACACTTCGTATCCGAGCGCCTGGCCAAACGCGCGACCTCGATCGAGTCACGCAACGGCATTCTTAGGGGCACCCTCCATATGATTGAGGAAGAGCTGAATATACACAACATCCCGGTTGTATTCACTAGAGTACTGGCTGAAGGCATCTTCGCCACTAACGCTTTCACGTTTTACAACGGAGTATCGCCATGCCAAGCACACACTGGGCGACAGCCCTCTTTTCTTCCTGACCTCGACAACCTTGACTTCCCTAGGGGACCCGAGACGTCAGGCCACGAACGAGAACGCCGTGTGAGGGAAGTTAGCCTGGGAGCAATAACACAAGCCACGGCGGTAGCTAAGACAAATCGTGCTCTCAGGGCTAAGACGGCCCCAGATGGTGCTCGCCTTTACTCAGCAGGGGACTTGGTCGACTATCACCAACCTACAGCCACTAAGGACGACCGTGGAGGCTGGAATGGCCCGTTTCCTGTGATCCGCAACGTGCCTGAACGAGGACGCGTCGTCGTCAAGGCAGGATCACGCGAGGTAATTGTAATGTACCCTGATGCTCGACACACGCTATACATTGAATGCCTCCTTACCAGGGAACTTGGCATGGACAACATGGCCATGCAAACCGTCCTTACATATGTGGCGCACCTTGGCGCAAGGAAACCTGCCAAAGTCTTTGGCTATATTCCAGATTACAAGGAAAACCTCAATCTGTCGGACGACAGCAAGTTCCACCCGCGCGTGCACCTTGCACTACAGTATCTCGTGCGAAATTATTTCCGAGTTGAACGCGTAGTAGCCGTGAGACTGGCCACGAGCGTGTCTAGTCTACCTGCAGTTAAGTACGCCACCGGGTCTACACTGATCCACTACGCCAACGACGTCAACCCAGCCTTCCACTACTATGAGTGTGTGGGCACCAACTTGAACATCTCTCAAATCACTGGTAGCACTCGCTCCAGACTCATCCAGCGCCTGACGTCACATGTTCCTTCCCTATGATTGCATGACGACCTTGCCAAGTATCAGCACTTAGGCACAACATCTGGATAACATGACCAGCCTGGAGACAGGCCTCCACCAGACACCCCAGGTGCTTCATCACCAAGTGAAGGTCGCCTGTCTACAATCTACGAAGAAAACGAGGAACATGACATCGAGGCTATGATGATGGAGGAGTGGTACGGCGAACTACGCATGGACCTTCACCCCGCAACGGTTACCGACGATCATCTCTACTGCGCCCCAACAACCATGCTGCCCGACCAATGTGTTCTGGTCTCAGCATCCGTGGACGAGGAAGAAATCATAGTGTCGGAAACGCTCGGAGACGAGCCTGAACCACAAGAGCCCTGTCTAAGCTCTCGATGCTCGACTACACCTGACGAGGGCTATTCTCTTGGCAGTGATGAACATGGTCCTTATGTTGAGTTATGTTCCACACCAGAAATGTCAAAGGCAGTGTTGGATCAGACCCAACTTGCACAGCTTGAAACTGACATGGTCGCAACGATGAAAGTATATGTATCATCGGCTGCTAAACGTGCTGTGGTAGTCAAGGAAGACGCCCTACTCACCAAAGCCGATATAGCGACACACCCTAAAGAGGTTAGTGAAGCTTTGTACACCGAGCTCAAGATCTGGCTTGATAACCGGCGCTTCGAGATGTATGACCTATCTAAAGCTTTCAACAGCATGACACCCAGATATGTATACAAGTGGAAGTTTGTGAAAGTAGGCACCGAGAATGTTTAAACCATCCGTCTCAGACTTGTCCTTGATTCATGGACACGGAGGCGTTTGATGTAGAAACTTTCTCAGGAACTGCTCGAAGACAGTCCCAGAGGCTCCTGGCAAGTGAGGCGGCATGTCATCCAGAATGGATCTTAGCATCTATGGATATTGACAAAGCGTTCCTCGAAGGTCTGACCTATGTGGAACTTGCTCATGCCACCGGCGAGGAAACTCGCATGGTTTGCTTCACTCTTCCACCAGGAAGCGCCCAGGTGCTTCGTACACTACCAGGCTTCTCTTCTTACGATGAAAGCCGACACTGCCTCAGGTGCCTCGGACCAGGGGCGGGTGCAAAGGACGCCCCAAGAGCGTTCTCCTTCAAGCTTCGTACGACCACACGAGCTATAGGCCTCACACCGACCAGTTACGATCCTGAGTTTGAATTCAGTCAAGATCTGTTAACGGCAAAACATGTCGACGATATCAACATGACAGGCCTAGAGAAAAACGTAGATGACTATGTACAACGTGTCGAAAAAGTGTTTGGTAAATGCAGGCTCAACAAACATTGTTATACGAACTGCGCCGTTTGCTACACCAAGAATGAACAGGGGGATGTGATCATGGATCTGGACGAGTACATTAAACAACTACGTCCTATCACACACCCTGAACTTGCGGGAGCGGCGGCTGACGCCAAAGCTACCACAATCATCACCGACATGTTCGTTAGCCTGCGAGGAGCTCTCGCCTATGCCCTTCTTACTCAAGTCTGGCTTATGGCGCATGTGGTCTCTCTCCAGAAGATCCAAGAGCCCACCAACTTACAAGTCAGACGACTGAATGCTGTGACGCGAAAGCTGACCAGCAGCCCGAAACGCATCACTTTCCCTCGGATGAAACCGACGAGCGAAGTAGACATACACAGTGATTCGGGGTATCGGAAGCTCACCGGTGAGGAAGACGATGAGACCAAGGGCTACGGGCTACGGCATCCGTGGAGCTAACCTATTACGGCGAGGAAACTCGCCTTAAGGCAAATCCGTCATCCACCTTTGCGACGGACTATGCAAATCACACCGGTTGCAGGTGGGGTCCAGCTATGCCGCTGAGGCACTTGCAACTGCACACAACATTGATGAATGCTACCCCACGCTCGTCGCTCTCCACGGGCTCAACGCAGGGGCACTTACTCCACGACTGCTACGAGATATGCGTGAAGTTGGAGGCCTAGCCATTAAAGTATCCCTTACTATAGACGCTGAGTCCGTATACAAATCGCTATCCAGCAAAGTTCTTAAGATACCGACGGAACGGACTTTGCTGGGACATATCAGCTGGATACGTGAGCTCACGGATATAGGTATTGTGCGCAACGTACAGTGGTGTGGCACTAGAGATATGACCGCAGATGGGCATACAAGAGGGAGTATCGATCGGGAGCTGCTTTTGGAAGTGATGTCAGGCACTCAGTCATTTAAGTATGACGTGAAGCAGTCTGTTCCATTTCGGGGTCCTGAGGACAGAAACAAGCCTAAGTCAAATCAGTTTTAGTCTGTCCTTGTTGCCCCCGCGGTCCAGTCTGCCAGCACGGGCGCCTAATACAGAGGCGCCCTCCTAATTGCTCGGAAACGAGCCTTACTTTTCACGCTTGGCAACGAGCCTGTTCATTTGATTCAGGCTCTTTGCTTTAATACCCTTTTGCTCGGGGAGGTATAGCCCGTTTGGCTTACCTCTCGCCGGGCCGATAGCCCTTTGATGTCCATGGGGCTATCTTGCGTATGCGTGAAAATGTTTTGCGAGGAAACTCGCCTTACAGTCTGGTGTAAGGCCAGATTGTACGTACTGTTTTTCTTGCAAACAGTCGCGCGCGGCCTTTGTGGAGCCTAACGGCTGCGCGGCTATGCTCACCGTCTCCTTCCCTCCCGACTTTCAGGGTAGCTCTTTGGGAGATGTTATATAGGATCGGGAGTATAGCTCGCGCGCCATTGCCTTTGGCTCAAGGCACGCGCGCCCTATTTGCCCGGACACTGCGAGTGTTCGCTATGTGCTGGGAAGATCATTACATCGATCCTATCCTATCTTATCCGTCCATTCCCCTTACTGAACCACCACAGTACGGCATCGGACGCTATCTGCCATCCGCTTCCCATGGAATCGGATGCTATTTGACTTACCACTGTCCTTTCAGACTTCTTGGAGGTCCTCTTGGAAGCCTCTTTGGGCGTTGTGGAAACCTTTCGAGCCGTCTGGAGGCTACTTTGGCGACTTGGACCGGTACTTCAGCGATTCGGGGCCCTCGAGGACCGTCTTGGGGGCATCTTGGAGCCCTTTTCCGCGTCTTGGAGATTTTCTGGGCCCCCGAACTGCCCGGGGGGGGAGTCGTATCTGGGTGGCGACCCCCCCGGCGGGGGGCGTCGCATATGGGTGGCGACCCCCCCGGGACCCCCCGGGATCCCCCCCGTGACCCCCCCCTTTGGAACCCCCTCTCCCCGCCGGCGGGGAAGGGATCAAAGGGAAGGGGCTTCCCTTCGATCCAAGTACAACGTTGCTCAATTTCGCCGTGGCTGGTGCGCTCGAGGAAGAGGGCCCGGTGAAAGTGGGGGGAGCGGCGACGGACCTAGGGAAAGGAGAGGGAGCGGCGAAGGCGACGACTACGACGACGACGACAACGACCACGACGACGAGTCAAACGGAAAAGCCTCTTCCACACGCCGCCGGGGTCGGCGGATTTCAGAGTTCGTTTGCAGATCGGCATTTTCAGCTTTTGAGGCGGGCGAAGGAGGCCTGGTAACCGTGCGATTCCCCCAGGGTTAGAGCTCCCCGAGTGGAGGTACATCCGAGACGCTGAAAGAAGGACCACTTCGAGTTCAGGAGGGCTCTCGTCTTCGGGCCGCTACTCAGATCTAGGTTGGGGGACCTGTTCGTGGCCGAAGCTCGCCGTGGCCAGAAAAGCCCCTCAGTTCCTAGTTCAGCCTTCCCCGAAGTAGCACGATGACTACAGTTGGAGGGGCTCAATGAGTGGAGCTCGGTCAGACTACTCGGGGCCACCGGCCGCCGTGGAGGGACGCATCTGCGCGCCGCTCTGCCGCGCGGATCCTTCCGAGTGGGGCCCCCGCCTCCGTCCGGGCGGTCTCTTCGACGGCCGTGCGCGTGCCCGCTCGAGGATGGTGCGCTCGGCCCTCGCCGCCCCGGCGTCGAAACGAGACCGTTCGAGACACGGGGAGGCCATGCGATCAGAAGGAGCTACCCCTGATCGTCGCCCCAGTCCTGCCGAGGCCGTACCAGTCCGCTGCATCAAACCGCCCTGGTCCGATTGTGCCCGCTCGGCGACGGGCCACGTCGCAGATCCACTGTGACCCTACCATGCAGGGCGGCAACAGGATCCTACGATCCCAGCATGCTCCTGCTGCAGAGCCCCACAACGGGAAGGCGGACGCAGGCTACCCTCCAGATCCCTCAGTTCCCCTGCTTGCCTTGCTCCTGGCCCAGTCGGGGCCAGGGGCTTCCCGGAGGCAACAGGTGGGAGGTGGGAGAATCCGAACCAGGAATTTATCCATATCCACCGCCTGGTGATCGATCTTCGGGGGCCTCGGCAGGCTGTGGATCTGGATGTATCCGGGCCCTGGGAGCCTGGGAGGGCCACACTTATCCTTATCGATTCCCTGGCGGTGGTTACGGATCAATATCCGCCTCGCAGGGGAGGAGCTTCACGGGCCTCCCGAGGCCATCGTAAAGAACAATTTCCCGGCCTCCAAGCTGCACCTGTTCACTCAGGACCTCCCTGCTGACGAACGCAGGAAGGCTTTCTGCATCTCGGGAGCCGGAAGTTGACATCCGCTCGAGCAGGTGGGGGAGGACGGCCAAGGGCTAGGCTATGACAGCGCAAGGAGGCGTCGAGCCGACGTTTGCCGAGAGCGAGAGAGGGGTGAGAGGCAGCTGCCATTGCCGGCAGCGCGCCAGGTCGATATGGTCCCTGGCCACTCCGACGCTGCGGCCAGGAAGTCAAAGTGCTCGGGGGAGGGGGCCGTAGACTGGTGGGGGAGTGGGCTCGATGCTTCTTTTGGCTCCGTGGCGTTGTCGCAAAGACGTGTCCATCATCTGCAAGCGCGCTGTTGTGGGATGAAAAGGGCTCTGGGAAAGAGTCCCAGTATGCGGTCAGCAACAACGTCTTCTCGAACATAAGCCCCGAATGGCGCGATAGCTTCGTGGAGGGTGCCGAGCATGGCGATATCCAAGTTGACACCCTTGTGGAACTCATTGAATTCGACGCCGAGGCTGCGATGTACCTCTTAGAGGCGCTCACGACAAAGCCGCAGGTGACCAATCCGCTGCTCAATCCGCTGCCTGTCCGAGCGCAGCTCTGCTGCGGAAGCGAGCCCGTTCAGATGGCGTGTGCGTACAGGCCTGGCAGGGACTGGGACTGGACCCCCGACGGCGTGCACAGAGAGTGGCAGGCGAGAATGCTGGGCGCGACGGCGAGTGCCCAGCAGGACTTGAGGCACTCCGTGGAGGTGAAGACGCGGGTTGTCCAGCTGAAGGGAGTCCTCGACATGAGAGTCTTACTCGCCTTGTCTCTGACGTCAGACCGCCGTATCTTCGCGAAGATGGCCGTCCACGCGCTCCTGAATTACGCTTGGTCGAAGTTCAGATGGCTTTTCATGGTAGAGAATGTGCACGAGTTGCTTGCCACCCTGACCTTGAGTGTTTGGATTCTCAGTTATCCAGCTGCCTGATCACGGCAAGTCCGCCACCTTGCCCTCTTCGGCGGAACAGTTTGTTGTGTAGCGTCGGCGGTGTGTGTTCTTGGGCGTCGCGAAGACTTGTTGAGAGTCTCCGTGCCCGTGGCAGTCCGTCTGGGCCATTTGGGATCATTCGAAGGAAACATCAGCGACGCACGGTAATCTGTGCGGGAGCCTCTAGGCGACCAGTGGGTCGGTCTTGGGCCGTCTTGCCGGTCGTGGGCTCTACCGGGGCTTTCGCTGGGGCCTGTTGAGGCGGTCTGTGCGGCCGATCGTGGGCCGTATGGGACTGTCCCAGATCCCGAAAACGCCCTCTCGTGTTTGGCGGCATGTTGTTTCTCAGGGAGGTCGAGACCTCCCTGGGACCACCTGGAGCTTTTTAGGCGCCTCTAGGATGCATCGCTCAGCGGCGTCGTTCTACCAGGCGCACAAAAGGCTCGAACGAAAGGCTCGACGACCCGCTTGAGTAAAGCAACGTTTGATTTAATAGCCCACGCATCGCGTGTAAACATACGTATTGACACACGACCCCAGGCAATGGATCCGACTCGCACTCCCTCGAGATGCCTAGGCCAATCGTAGTCATCATCGCAGTGCCACTGCCTCCGCCACCATCTCAATATCAGAATTCGTATTGCTGCCAGCCCACGACAGCAACCATGACTTGCGGTTCGTCTCGCCCAGTCTGCGCGTCAAGTCGTTGAGGTATGAATCGTAGGACATTGGGAGGTGTGGATGTGTGTGTGTGTGTTTCGGTCGCTTCACGCGTTGCTCCAGGACCGCGTAGGTGTGGCGGAGTGATCTCTTTGTTTCGAGCACCTCGAGCCACATTTCGGGCGCCACCAGGATGGCAGCTCATCCGCACCCGTTGCGGCGGCATGCGTACAGCAGTGAATAGTCGTCAACGGGGCCGTAGCCAGCGCGGGCGTCAAGCAAGTGAAGGGACAGGCATAGGGGGGCGCCAGCAGTAATAACAAGTATCACGCGGTCACACGTGTTCATCAATGTTTTTCGGCCCCCCACCCCTACCCCTCCAGATTTTCCTAGGCGGGGGTCCTCATTAGGGTCTTTTTCGCTCGTTCTGTGGCGGTTCGATTGAAGATCAGGGGGCGGGCGCGAACGTGGCTTTCGTTGCAGTTGCGTGCCTGCCTGTCGGACCTACGCCATGGATGGGCGGGGGTGCCGAGAAGCAGCGAACGTTTGTTTGGCGTCGCCCGCGTGTCTGACGAATGCGCTATGATAGCGTGCGCCCTGGCTGGCAGGAAGGCTCCGGGGGACTGGTTGTTCTGTCTTTTCGATGGCAAAGCCCAGGCATTCAGGTGTAGCTTCTTCTTCAAGCGCGTCGCGCTGCCCTCCAATTTTGCCCGACGAGCCCGTCCCGCGGCGGGTCGGCCGGGGCGGCGTTTGTTGAGCTCCGACGCGTCTAGACAGCCGCCCAGGCACTTAACTTAAAGGCGCCCAGACACTTAACTTAACGCGGTCTAGACGGGGGTGCTTTTGCATAAGTTACAGGCAGAACGCGACGAACGGGATTTACCCCCAGAGACCTAGACGGTTGATTCCCTTCACTCTTGAAGGGTGTCTTCGCTGGAAATGTCTCTTGTCTAGACGTGGCGGTTTTGGACGGGTTCTGCTCCAGCGTCTGGCGGGCCGTACTAGGTCGATTCGGGGGGTCGCGCGATTGCCATGGCGTTCAGGGACGTAGGCATCCTTCTTCCGAGGCGGCGTGGGAGGCGGCCGTGCGACTTGCGCGAACTGAAACAAGAGGGTATGCGCCGAATCCGAGCACGGCTGGAGCATTTTCTGGAGGTGCCGCCTTGTCGCGGCGCAATGTCACAGGAGACTTCTCATGTCCACGACAGCGGCGCGGAATGCCTCATCATCAAACTGCACCTGTTGTCGCTCTTTCTGGTGATGGGGTGGGCCTGCGATGAATCGCGCTCGTCAGCTAAGATTATTCGTGCACCAACTCGTTGGGGGAGGGGGGGGTCCAGACAGAAACGTGGCCGTCATGGTGCTCCTGGCGTTGTTGCTCCTGGTTCTGGACCACCACCACCGCCACCACCACCATGGCCGCCACCACCACGGTCACCGCCACCACCGCCATCGCCACCACCGCCACCACCACCATCACCACCACCGCCACCACCACCATCACCCACCACAGTACCAACACCCACCAGCAGCCGTGGGGGCGCCAGGGCGGAGACTTGAACACTTCGGGTTCCCGCTGTGGGCCTGGTATACGTCACGCCGTCGCCGCCGTGCGGCCCCACCGAGGTGCGCGCCGCGCCGCCGCTGTGTCCTTTCGACCTCGGAGAGCTGCGGTGCGCCATCGGGGAGTTCGCAAACGACAAAAAAACACTGACCCACCACCCGCCCACCACCATTTCACCCCACCACCGCCATCCCACCACCGCCACCACCACCATCACCACCACCGCCACCACCACCCCACCCCCACACCCCCCACCCACCACCACCCACCACCCCCACCACCAGACACCCACCACCCACCCACCCCACCCACCACCCATACCCACCCCCCCACCACCCACCCCACCCCACCCCACCACCCACCACCACCCCCACCACCACCCACCCACCACCCACCACCACCCACACCACCCCCCCACCCACCACCCCCCCCCCACCCACCACCACCACCCACCCCCACCCACCCCACCCACCACCCACCCACCACCCACCCCCCACCACCCACCCACCCACCCACCCACCACCCACCCACCCACCCACCCACCACCCACCCACCCACCACCCACCCACCCACCACCACCCACCACCCACCCACCACCCACCCACCACCCACCCAGACAGTCCAGCCGTAGACCGAGCTCCCGTTTACACTCTCTTCCGTTTCCCGTTTTGAATGCGTTTCGAAGGTAAGTGGTTCTCTAGTGTGTGCACCTACCCGCTACGCGCTGCTCTGCTATGCAGCTATTTTCATGTACATTTCGTTTCTTCGGCCCCCCTACTACGGAGAACCGCCCTCGTCAGTGCGCCCGGAGAGCGCCTCCTCATCCGTCTCCTCCTCCTCCTCCTCCCCCTCTTCCTCCTCTCCTCCTCCAAGTTTTCCCTTCTCTCCCAGTTAAGACGCGTCCTGGTGTCGCAGGCTCCTTTCGCCCCTTCCCCCATAGTTTGTCCATTGGGTACCGTGGGGTACCGACACGGCGTGCCTCATCGTGTCCGCGGGCGCCCCGGGGTCCTTTTTTTTTCCGACTTGCGGATTCGGCCAACATGTGTCACGATAGTTTCCTTGTCTTTACTGGCCTTTGGGGGGGAATGGACCGCCGATGCCCCGAGTGGGGGCAGCGCGCTTTGTGGGCGGGGGCGCGGGTGCTATCGCAGATGAGCGTTCGACCCCTTGCTGCCATCCACCGTCCGTAGCCGTTTCCTCTCAAGACGAGCGTTGCACGTGGCAGAGTGTATTGGGTTTGTGCATTCGCTTCTTGCTCTACACTTTGGGAGCTGCGATGTCGTCGGGGAACGACCTCCCCTGGGTTTTGAAGTCTGGCGACTACCCCTCCGACGGATTGTGCAAGTACGCGAAGATGGCCCCGAACGTCATCAAAGGCAAGGACCAGCTCGACATCCAGGAGAAGGCGACCATGCGCAAGCGTTTCCTGCGATGCTTGGCTCGCATGCTGCGCAACCCATCGTGCATTGAGGGCGTCGACGGTTTCATCGAGGACTTCATCGAGCGCATGCGCACACGGGCGAGTGAGACCCCCAAGGGTAAGTTGGCTCTTATCCGAACGGTCGGCAAGCTCGACGAGGTGTATGAAGTGGACTTCATCTGCAAGCACAGCGGAATCACGATCGAGCTCGCTGGCAAGATCAAGGAGTGGGACCGAATGGCATCCGCAATTTGTTTGGCATGCTCATCAACGGCGGGACCTCGACGGCTCTCCCCTCTGAGATGGGCTACACGGAGGTTCTGACGGCCGTCTTCGATGACCGTGTCGGAAAAGTTGGTAATCGGTTGCACGGTTTCGGCGCTGGGAGCGGCGTGGACAATGGCGGGCGTCTACTTGTTGACTTGGCAGGCCAAGAAGTTCATCCACGTGACCCACCGCCTCACGGGTTGCAAGAAGGCCGCCCCGACTAGCATGGACGTCGGGGAGGGCTGGAAGCTCGCGGAGAACTGGCCCGACACCAACGCGAAGCTCACGAAGGGCGGCACCACCCACATGCTCACCCACATCTTGGGTGAGGGCGAGGGGCCCAATGCGGTGAAGACTTGGTCGGGCAAGTGCCTGGATTTGACGGGCGCGGTTCAGCTGAAGACCCCGAGTTGAAAGAGGACGTCTGCTGTGGACTCGCCTGCGGCGTCATCAGCGGCGTCTGTATCGTCGTCGTCGTCGGCGGCCCCAGGGGCGGGCTACCTCTCGACCCAGCAGGCGAACAGGAAGCGCGCTGCGGTGGAGGTGGCGCGCCAGAAGATGACAGCGAAGCACATCTGCCAGAGGGGGCGCCAGGCCGAGGTATTGGCGGCTGGCGGCGGCGACGAATTCGAATCCTAGTCTGTGGCGGGCGGGCCGCCTAGACAAGATGATGCTCTCAGTGAGTCGTCAGATTTTGGATCGGGGCACATGTTATTTGCGCTGGAAGGGCTAGTGCCAGCGGCGACCTCCCCATGGGGGCGGTTGAAGGGGGTGCGGGGGGGGGGGGGGGGGGGAGTAGGCGAATGTTGAATGCATGTGTTGTCTTGATGCCGTAGGGTGTTCGGAGGAGGTAATTGGGGTGATTAGCGTCGGGGCTGCTTGTTCAAGACGCTCGCATTCGTGCTATCTCGCGCGCCTGATTCGCCCCGGCGCGCGCTCGCTCCGATTTTTTTTTGCTGGGAGTGGAAGGCTCGCCGAGTCGGTTGTGAGTGGGTGCAGTTGCGGCCCGCAACGTGCCAACAGGTGCGAGTTCTGGAAAACGCAAGTATATGTTAGTGACCCCCCGCCCTCGGGCTCCACCCCTTCTCCACGCTTCCCCCTCGCCGCCGCCGCAGGGGGGGGGGGGGGGGGGGGGGGGGTCGCAGTCGAGCGAGATGGCGGCGGCGCTGCGTTCCTCGAGCGCCCCCTGCTTGAGCTCAGGATGGGGAAGGAGGGGAAGGAGCGCGATAAGGGCGATTGGGGGGAGGGGGGGGGGGGGGGGGGCGCAGGAGATGGGCCAGGATGGGCAGTATAATGATGGGGGCGACGTGGGGCGGGGCGGGGCGGGGGGGGGGGGGGGGGTCGAGGGCGGCGGCAGGGGGGGTGGCAGTTAGCCCTCGGCCTTCTTATTCCGTTGAAGGTTGTCTCAGATGGCGCAAGCTCTAATCCCGACGCCGCGTTGAATGCACCCTCTGATGCGGCCTCTTGCTGTTTTGCGCCGCGTGGGGTCAACCACCAACCCGAGCACCCAGGATAGACAGATACATGATGAGGGCACTGTGGGAGGAGGGCGGGGAAGGGGGGCATGAGGAGGAGCTTCATGAGCAGGGGGCGCGTGCCGCACCCACGCTGCCAGAAGCCATGTCCCCTCATGGCCGCCCACCCTCCTCCTATGAGAAGGGTCTTCCCGCATGGCCGTCCATCTATTTGTTGCGAGCCTTTTGCAGCCAGACATTGATCCTCCTCGCGCGTGCACTCGCGCCCCGCCGTGCCAGCCCCTCGCCCAGCTACCCTCGCTGGCGAGGCCAGGTGATCCGCCGTGGCCTCTTGGCAGGACGGCGGCGGCGACGGGGCCGCCGCGGCGGTTGCCGATGGCGCCCCAGCCGCGCCTGCCCTCGGACTGGCCCCAGCCGCTGCTGTGGCTGGCGCGCCAGGCGCAGCGCCTGCAGCGGCAGCTGCTGCTGGCCACGCGATCGTGCCTCATCGCGCTTACGTGCGAGTCGGGGCCGTCGACTGCGTCTGGGGCGTCTGCCACGCGAAGACGTGCGAGGTCAAGCGCCTGCCGTCGCCTGGGCCTTGGGAGCTCATCTATGACGACTTCGGGTTCGCGAGCGCCGCCCCGGAGGAGGGTGAGCACGTTGTCCTCGACGAGTTCTTGGACAAGGAGAGTTGCTGCATTCTCAGGGTGGTCGGTATTTCGTCAGGGACAGGCCATCAGGTACTCGGTCTTGCTTGACCGACGCGCTCAGGCGCTACAAGACAGGGGGGAGAGCTTGGAAGTACGGACATGACCACGAGCTCACCATGGTTATCTCTGTAGTCCAGAAGGGTAGACAGGGGCACCGAGTATTCTTCGCACTTCGTGACACATGCGATGGGTTGCGCTTGAGGTCGTACAGAGGGTATTCCAGCAAGTGGATTTACACTAGGATTCCTTCCTGGAAGTCGTCGCTGGACTCGATGGGGGACTCAGAGGCGCCCCCCTTCAGCCCCCAGGGGATGGAAACCGACGCGCCCCTGCGCACCGACGACCACATCCGACCGCCCCCATCGGCAAACGGTTCAGCCCTCGCGTGCACCCTAGGAAGGCCGTCGCGCGGGCTGAAAGCGCAGGCCCCCCTTAGGGGGCCGCATGGGGGCGCACGGGGGTCGCAGGGAGCCGTCGGGGGGGCTCAGGGGCCCTAGGGGGCCGCAGGAGGGTTGGCTTTTTCAGCCGTTTCAGGCTGCGCAGAGACCTTCCTCGGTTCGGTGGCCTTGAATTCCGAGAGATGCGTGGCCATTGTTCTCAGATCGCCCATTGCCTCGTCAACTCGCTATCGTCCTTGCCCGACGATCAGCGCATGCTGCACATCGAGCTCGATTTCAAGTGGATGCACCACTGGCCGTTCAACGACAGGGGCGAGGCAGTTAACTTCATATTCAACAGGATGGTAGGCTGGACCTTGCTCCATTGAAGGCGGCTGTCGTTTGTGCTCGGCGGTCATCACCTGCTTCGAAGTGGTCGTTGTGCTTGGAGCGCGGCGAGGTCCCCCACACGCGGGACTTGTTCAGGTGGGTATCCAACGCCTCGAGCCAGTTCAAGCCACACGGGCTGCTTGCTCAGCTCGTATGCCAGTTGGGTGCCATGGTCGAGAAGCGGATCATCCTCTCGCAGAAGACGGCTGACGATGACCAGCCTGGCGACTTCCATGTCTCGCTCGACGACTTCGCCGACGCGCCCGGCAATTGCCGCGACATCGACGTCAGCCTGGTCAGGTACATGGAGAGTTGCAAGCTCGCGATCGGCGGCTCCCAGCACCTCAACATCGCGTGTGACAAGGCAGATGTTCACGGCCTGGGCTTGTCCAGCGGCGTGGTCGTGACGCCAGTGAACTTGGCTGCGGTGCGCCCTCCTCAGGCATGGGTTTCCTAACCCGTGCACGCTCGGGGATTTCTTCAGAGAATTTCCTCCCCCCTTTCCCTCCCCCCCCGTCCCCCTTTTTCCTCCTTCCTTTCCCATCCCTTGCCCCCCCCCCCCCCATGCCCCCGCCCCCTCTGCCTTTCCGCTTTTCCCCCCCTTCCACCTCCATCCCCTTCCCCTTCCCTCCCCAGCACCTCCCGCCCCCCCCCCCTCCTCCGCGCTCTGGGCGCCCAGTAGGATATTCACCGAATGTTTGCCCTTCGGCCCCCCTCTAGGCTGCGCGCCGAACGTTCGCCCCTTCGGGGCCCCGCGGGCCGTTCTCGCGAGCAACCGGCTTCGGGGGGGGGGGGGGGCGGGGCGGCGGCGGCGTTGGGCCCGCGCCTGGGTCGCATCAAAGGGTTTCGCTTGTCTGGAAATCTTGTTTGGCGTATAACAATTGCTGCTGTCTTCTTTTGTATGCGCCATTAGGCTTCGATTTTGGTTAGTAACCGTCTTCACGGTGTGTAAGAATCTGGTTGCTCTGTGGCACCCGTATACAAAGATCGGGTTATCCTTGGCCCCTCGGCCGCTGTCGGCCACGGGGGCTCTGGCCCCCCCCCCCCCGCCCCGCGCCGACCGCCGACCCGAGGTCGACGCGCCATTCGACGGCAACGCGCAGACCACCGTCTGCAAGGTCGTGGCGGACCCGCAGGCGGCCGAGGAGGCCTTCGTAGAGCGCCAGAGGGCTTGGATTCCAAGGGCGAGCTCGGGCCCGCTGGAGCCCTGGCGCCCAAGGGAATACTTCAGGAAGTCGGCGGCCAAGTGGTGCGCCATGATGGACAACCAGGTCTGCCGTCGCCCTTCGGGGGGCGGGGCCTCGGGGGGCGCCCTCGCCGGCGGTGGCGCCCTCGCCTCTCCCGGCTTCCTGCTCCCTGCTCCCTCCGCCTGCCCCTCCTCCTCCTCCCTCCTCGCTCTGCCCCCCTCCCCAACCCCCCCCCCCCCCCCCCCCCCCGCTCCCCCCCCTGGGCCCCCCCACCCCCCCGCCTCTGAGGGTGCTGTGGAGGTGGGGGGGGGGGGTGTGGGGGGGGGCAATGGAGATGGGGGGTTCCGCTCCCGCAAGGTCAAGCGCGCGACGCCGTTCACAGGGCTCAAGCGGCTTCGCAAGGATCCCGAGCTTGAGGCGTGGAATGACTTCCAGTCTCGGCCGCGCCTGGCGATCTCGGCCGATCGCGGCGGCGACGGCCCCATCGGCTGCCCACGCGCTCTTGTGCATGAGTGACACCCTGATCAATTGCAGCGCGTGGTGGGGCTTCAGCCACGACTTCCAGCGCAGCGTCTTCGAGGCCGTGAACGGGCGCGGGCTCTACCCGTTGATCGCGCTGATGATGATATGCAACAATCCCCTTTCAGGCCCCGACGACAGCGACAAGGGGCACAAACAGATGATGGCAGCGTCGCAGGCTGTCTTCGCCAAGTTCACTCCTAGCCGCTGCCCCACGTCCCAGGAGCTTGCGTAGCACATGCGCGAGGAGGTCGGCGAGCTGCCTCGCGGCGACGCCGAGACGGCCGATGGCGCTGTGGAAATGGTTCCCCCACGACTTCGGCATCTTCAAGAAGAAGCACTACAAGTCCTCCACGAACCGCTGCGTGGCCGCGTTGCGGGAGCGCCGTGCGTTGACGAAGCATTGGTATTGCTCTTTGTGGCTCGTGCAGTTGGTGGCCCTCGAGTGCGACTTCCCCCACGACAAAGCCCTGAAGGGAAAGGTCGTGCTCGAGGTGTCTGGCGCTGACGTGGCCGCCAACCTCATGAGCGCGAAAGCGATCCAGGCAGACGCTCGCACCGTCGAGAGTTGCGCCCAGAATGCGGTGGCCATCGCGCTGCTGACCTTGATGGGCGACGTGCATCGGCGCATTCTCACCGTGGTCTCGATCGTGGGGGCGTACGCGGACAAGGTCCACAGCGAGTCGAATGTGGCCATCCGCAGCACGACCGACGGCTCCAAGTGGGCCGTCGAGATGGGCGACGCGAAGTTCATGACGACGGTGTGCGACATCGTGTCCGTCTTGCAAAACAGGGGCGCCATCCACGAGCGCGGCTTCCTGGAGGTGCACTACCTCGCCGAGGGCGTGCCAGAGGACGTGGTCGTCGTCGAGGATGAGCTGGCTCACGTGTTCGGGTGCTTCACGATGCACTTGGCCGTCGCGCACTCTTGATCAACGTGGTCGCCCCGCCGTGGACGATGCTGCGAGCATTGGCGTCTGGGGCTTCCGAGCGCGAGGCCGAGAGAGGCGGGGGAGGAGGAGGTGGAGGAGGAGCAGGAGGAGCAGGAAGGGGGGGAGGTAGAGGGCGGAGGAGGTAGGACGAGTCCGGCGGTTCTGATGGAGTATTGGCGAGGATGGCGGGTAGTAGGGTAATGGTGGCTTCGGAGGAGAGGTGGGGGTGGAGGCTGCGGAGGGAAGAATTAATTGGCGGTGTGGAAATGCGGAATGCGGAAGGAAGCAACCCGCTGGCTCGTCGCCCCCCTCCGAGGCTGCCCTTGCGTCGGTCTTGATGCCACCGTTGATGAGCTGATGGCCGACTTCAAGCAGATGCGCGCCGAGTACGTTCGTTTATCAAACCAGGTGGGCCCTGACAAGTACATGGCGGATATCATCGACAGATCGGTTTTTTCAACATATGTCAGTCCAGCAGTTGGTCGGCCTCGCAGAGAAGCACGACTGCGAGCCTCACGAGCGTGCGACGCGAGATGAAGCAGCGGAGCCTGTCCCTCTTGGGGGGCCAGCTCATCGAGGACATCAACAACATCGCCAAGAATGATCCGACCATCCGCGCGGGGAGTGGCATCAAGGCCAACAAACACTTCCGCCGCGCTCAGGAAGGACGTGGTCAGTTCAGTGCACCGTTGCAACAAGGTGGAGATCGTCGCCCCTTTGGCTCGCAAGTCGGCCCAAGTGAACCCTAGCGCGTTCAACGACAAGCAGCCGTCCATGCCCTTCAACACCATCGCCAGCACTGCGAAGAAGTCAGATTATTATTTTCCAACGGCAGCGACAGCAGGAACACCGGCAGCATATTTGGCCCTTACCCACCAGCGCCCCTTGAAGATTGACTACTCTTTGCCGTCCTGCGCGTGGCAAGACGTGCGTTGCGATGTGACGCGCAGGATTGTGTTCGAGCTGACGCACAATGTTGCCCAGAAGTTTCTCACCTTGTTCCACTGCCCGTCATCGAGCTGCTTGGTGTGGCCAGTGACCGTGATCAACTTGGACGTGAATGGCGATTTCCAGAAGATCTTGTCGCGGAAGACCGACAAGCCTGTGCTCCTCCCATTGTGCGACATCACTGTGGCCAAGGGTTTCACGTGCACTTTCAAATCGCCAGCCTGGGCGGCTAAGCACTTCCCAGAGCAGCTCAAGAGTCCGACGGTGATGCTCGCGAGGGAGTCGCGGAAGTCCCAGCTACGACCCACCGTGGAGGTGTTGGCGTCGAACGCGTGGTTTAAACTCACCAGGGGTACCGTCGAGGACATCTGCGAGCGCATCGGGAAGCCCCTTTGACAAGGGCCAGCTCTTGTTCGACGTGCTGCTGCAGTCCATCATGTTGGCGTTGAAGTGCACGGATACCGAGGCCCTTGAGATCGCGCGTCTGCGCGTGGTGGGAGGCGGTCGGGATTCAGACCACCTTGGCTACATCATGGAAGTTGACGAGGCTGCGAAAGTCTTGGACCAGCGCGACGAGGCGAGCTTCGGAGGTACCAGAGAAAGGTCGAGGACGACCAGTACGAACAGAACACCTTGAGGGCTGCGATGAAAGCGCACCGCATCGCGAAGGGGCGACGTGGCGGCGCGGCCAAGTTCCAGAAGAAGCCCCGCGTTCCTGGCTACGAGAAGGTGAAGTCCAAGGCCAACGAGACCATCAAGCGCATGGACCTCAAGGAGCTCATCGCGCCCGACTCCTACATCTGGATCAGCAGGGCCAAAGGGGCGTGGCCATCGAGGGTGCCTCCAGCGACGCACCAGGACTTCTACTGGAAGGACTGCGGCGGCGAGGAGGGCGCTGCTCGCGCAGCGGTGCAGCGCGCGCGGGCTCTCTGGCTGCCGTTGCGCGGCTTCGACTTGGCCGACTGCCCTGTCGAGGGCACGTTCGACAAGGTGATCGGGCCCAGCGGCGCCTCGAGCTCGAGCGGGTGGCCCCCCTCCTCCAGCAGCGAGCTGGCGTCCGCAGGCTCGGCGGTGGCGCTGCAGGAGACGGTCGCGTTCGCGTTCTCCGTCGGCGCGGGCATGCGCGACTGCCTCGGGGAGTGGGGGCGGCAGCCTAGCCTTGTGCGCGCCCGAGCTTTGGCGGGCGGCGGCGGCGCCGAGCGCGGCCCGCTTTGCGGGGGGAGGGGGGGGGGGGGGGGGGGGGGGGGGGGGGGGGGGGGGGGGGGGGGGGGGGGGGGTGGGGCGGGGGGGGGGGGGGGGGGGGGGGGGGGGGGGGGTGGGGGGGCGGGGGGAGGGGGCCGGGGGGGGGGGGGGGGGGCCGGCGGGGGGAGCCGGGGGGGGCGGTGCGGGGGGTCCCGGGCGCGGGGGGGGAACCGATGGGGGGGGGAAGAGAGAAGGGAGAGGAGAGAGAAGGAAGAGGAAGAGGGAAAGGCGGGCAGGGGGCAAGGGAGAAGAGGAAGAGGAGGAGAGGAATGGGATGAGAGGGAGGGGGAGGAGGAAGACGGGAGGGGGGTGGGGCGGGGGAGAGGGCCAATGAGGAGCTCGCGCCCCCCAACCAATTTTTTTTCTGACGTAGTCGGAGTTCGGCGCAACCTGCGTTCGAGCACCCGCGCTCTCTGGGCGCTCGTCGCCGCCCCGATGCTTTGGGGGCGCTGCAGCGGGCGATGGGGCGTCCACCAGTGCAGCGCAGCGAGGTTGAGATATATTGCGATATTGATCTGTTTCGGGCGGCGCCTCACGCTAAAACATTGTTGGGCCTATTTCCAGAGTCGCGGAGTGGGCGGCCGACCAGGGGTCGCCGTGCCAAAGAAATTGCCGCGTGCCCCTTCTGAGTAGTTTGAGCCCTCGCACATCGCAATGTTTCCGGCCCCGCGTGACATCATGTCGGCTACGCCGCCCCCGCCACCCCCGCCGTTGCCCTCGCGGCTGGCGCGTCTCATCCGGGGCCGGGGGCCAGAGCGAAACACGCGGTCAAAGTCAACATCATAAGTCGGAGTCTGGGGGGGCGGGTGGCATGGGGGAACGAGCTGGCCTCCAATACTGCACCAACAGGGCTCCCAAGACTCCCGAGAGGGGCCGAAGAGGGCCCCAAGAGAGCCCCACATGCTTCCAACATTGCCCCAATACGGCCTTAGATACATCGAACAATGTCCCAAGAGGGCCCCACGATGGCCCCGAGCAACTTCCACAAGGATCCCAGGGCGAAAGACCCGCACATGGATTGATGGTTGACTCCTGTCGTCGTCGTCATCGTCGCCGCCGTCGTTTCTGCGTTCCTCCCCCGTCCTCTTCCCCCTCCCCCCCCCCCCCCCCCCACCCCCCCCCCCCCCCCCCCCCCCCCTCACCCCCCCCCCCCCCCCCCCCCCCCCCCCCCCTCCCCCCCCCCCCCCCCCCCCCCCCCACCCCCCCTCCCCTCCCCCCCCCCCCTCCCCCCACCCCCCCCCCCCCCCCCCCCCCCCCCCCCCCCCCCCCCCCCTCCCCACCCCCCCCCCCCCCCCTCCCCCCCCTTCTCCCACTTCCTCGTCCTCCTCTCCACCGTAGCCAGTTTGGCTCGAGGCGGCTCAAGCCAATCCTGCCCCGCCAGGGCCCATCGGCACTGCCCCCCTGCCCCCCCCCCCCTTCCCGCACACCCCCCCCCCCCGGCGCGGCGCGCGAGAGGCGCGTGGGGCACGTGGCACGCTTGGCGCGCGTAGCGCATCTTCCGCGCGGCAAGGTTGGCGCGCTTGGGCGCTTGAGGCGCCTGCCGCACCTGGCGTGCGTCGCGCGCCTGGCAAGCGCGGGCGCACTTCGCGATCGCGGCGCATTTGCCGCCCGCAGCTGTTCCGAGCGCTGCCCTTCGGATGGCCCTGCTGCTTCAGCGGGGTCTCGGGCGCCGCCCGCGCTGCGGTCGGGCGGGCGGGTTTGGGCGTGACGGCGATTTTGTGAATGAGTTGGGGTTTGGATTTGCGCTCTGCCATTAGTCAGAAACAGAGCCCCCCACACACCCTCCATCTCCACGTTTCGGGCGTTATTCTTGCGCCGCGCGAGCGACGCCCCCGACTTGCCCGCCCGCCCGACCTGCCCGCGATATCCCCATCAAGTCCCCGTCGCCCATCCCCCCCCCCCCGCGCGGCTGCAATGGCCCGCCCGACCGAGCTCGATCGACGCACCGACCGACCCGCACGATAGGTCCCCGATGCGCCCCCGTCGGTCAATTGGTCTGCAGTCTAAAGCATGGGGGGGGGGATTTTGATGATGCGAACGGTTGCTAATTCATCTGGCTCTGGACTTACCAACGCGCCGCCTTTGTAAATGTGCGTCCGCCCAACTAGTATGCTTGTTAGTTGCGGTCGCGTCCCGCGCGGACACGCGCGGCGCGCTGGCGGTTTCGTTGCGCCATGCCCTCTCTGAGTGGTGGGGCGTTCGTCGCGCCCCCTCTGCTTCGTCGCGCTGCGCCCTTCGTTTTGCGCGTGGCCCCATTGTTTGGCATGGGCGAAGCGGGCCCATTCTGCGCGCGGCCGCCGCTGATCTGGGGGGGGGGCCAACGAGTCAGTGTATAATTATTATCTGCCTAGGTCGTGCGTCTTTGCAGGCGCGCCTCCTGCCCGAACAGGAATGGCGATGCTATTTTCTAGAGGGGTAGAGGTGGGGGGGCTTAAAATTCTGATCACGCGTAATGAGTTGGTCTTTCAAAATGGAGCCGACTAGTTCCGGCAAGTTTCAAATTGTCCAACATGCAAGCAATGGGATCGACACCGCGATGGCGCCCCACACGCAAGCGAAGTCAACGCTGCATTCCGACCAGCAGACCCGGAACAACAGGCATCGCACCCCTGGCTGGGACGACTGTGTGGCACACCCCCTTGCGTCGTCTGTGCGCAGTGGCACCCGCCCACCCTGCAACCGCCGAGCGACGTCGCGCTCCCCTGACGACGCCCGCGCGCGGCTCGCCAGCCCGGCCCCCGTCGCTCCCCCCCGCCAGACAGCCAACCCAGGCAACCCTCCTCCGGTCACTAGGGGCTGCGGTACTGCCGGCCGCGGGGACGAGGGTTCGGAGGCCTTTGCAGGTGGCCCTCGAGACGGCCTACCCTCTATGCAGCGGGGACATCAAGGGGCACCAGTCGCTCTGTCTCCGACCTCGAGCTCCGAGCCACTGACGGTGGCCCACTCCTCGACCAGCCCCGAGAACGCTGACAAGCCCTGCAGCCCCGCATCCCCCGCCGCCGACTCTCGTGCCCCCTCCGTGCTCGCTGGGCGGGATGACAGGAATTTCACGCGCCTGCCTGAGCGGGGTGCCCGGCGTTCCCCTAGCATACCAAGGGGGCCCCTTGCCGCCAGTGCGGGGGGGGGGCGCGGCTGGAACGAAGGATGGCGCGAACTCCGCCCGCGCCGCCGCCGCGAGACCAGTCGCAGCAGCCCCTGCAGTAACCGCTGGCCCGAATGGGCAGGGTGGCCCAGCTGGGGGTCAGACGACCGCTGGAGCCGGCGCGCGCGGACTCACACAATATCGCACGACGCCCCCCCATTCCCCGGTCTGTCCCCTGGCCCTCTTACAGCAGCGCCTAGGCCGACTACTCGCCAGACCCAGGAGCGCCCGGGTCGAGTATTCACAAGACTTCCACGACCCAGCGATCGCGCAATACATCTACAACGCCCCCCCTGGAGCGAGTCGTCGCCCTCCTGAGCCCCATTGGAGGCTCCCGCCGAGACCGTGAAAAGGCTCCAGGTGGAATTGGGCGACTATTTCACTGGCGCATGGCACCAATGGACAGCCACGCATCCCCCGCCTACGGGCCGCCTGCGCTGACCCTACGCGCCAGCAGCCCGAGTCCTGCACGCGCTTCCCGAACGAATGGCTCAGTCACAAGAGCAGCGTCTTCAAGATGGACACTGCGCTCCAGCTCGGGGTCAACTGGGGGACTTTCCGCGCCCGCGTATACGACAGAGGTAGAAACACGGGCACCCCTGGCAAAGCCAAAGGCAAAGCGCCTGGTGGACCAGAACTGCGGCCCCTAGAAGGGCAATGGGCTCGCACCAGCCCTGGGCGCACTCCTAGGTCTTGCCGAGAACACTCAGGTGCTCTCACACAACTGCCTTCGCGGGCGCCGCAACGTCACCTCTGGGTGCCCCCCCGGGGCCCCGCCCGCCCTGGCCACGGGGCTGGCCGGCCTTTCTGCGCGCCCCCGTGCGCGCGGCAATGCCACCTCGGACGCGCCCAGCTGGGGCTGGCGCGGCCCGCCCCAGGCCTTGGAGCCCCTCCCAGGGGCGCCTTTTTGCTGCCTCTCTCCCCCTGGATGACTGCCGCCCCCCCCCCGGCGCGCCGTGGGCGGCCTGGGGGCCGGCCCTCTTTCTAGTGGGCCCCAGTTGCTGCTGGGGCCCTTGCGGCGGCCCCCTTTGCAGCCCCGCGCGCTGCCCCGCGCGCCTGCAGCGCCCTGGGCGCTCCCTCCCGGGGGGGCCGGGCCTGCGCGCAACGGTCTCATTGGATTATTTCCTGGCGGCTGTTGGCCGCCCCCCCCTTCTCCCAATGCGGCTGACTTTGCCGAATTCGCCCCGGGCGCCACCTGACGCCCGATCATTCGCGCGCGGCCGTTAGCCGCCCTCTCAGCGTGCAAGACTGTTTCGACGACGTGCTGTCGCCCCCCCCGGGGCGTCGATGGGAGATTGCTGACTCGCGGCTGTTAGCCGCCTCCCTCCCCCGCTGTCCGCAGATGCCCAGCCGCGCTTGTTGCGCCCCTTCTCTGCGGCCGTTAGCTGCGACCCATTCGCTCGTCACAGGTATCCGCGGCTGTTAGGTGTTAGCCGCCCCCCCTCTACATGCGCCCAGGCCCTCTGCGCCCCCCTCCGAGCGC
>CAUYUJ010016504.1:1456424-1498924 GCA_963575745.1 Prorocentrum cordatum | reverse complement strand
AGAGAGAGAGAGAGTGAGAGAAGAAAAGAGGGCGGAAGATGATATGATATGAAAGGAGGAGTTTCGCAGGGGGGCGATTCGAACCCGAAACCGAAGCACGCAGTGGAACGGGCCGCCGTGGACACGTACTAAAGGCGCAGAAATGCTGGGAACATGTGTTGAAGCATCTAACACATATTCCTCTGTTGCCCCGGTTTCAGTTTGTTCTTTTGTCTTTTTTCCCATATTACATTTCTTTTTGGCTTTACACAAGGCCCACATGTACTTGACTTTTTCGCGTCCAGGACCAGCAGAGGCGATTGCCAGGCGAGCTGCCCGAATCAGGAAATCGTGAATTCTCCCTTTTTGAACAGTGGGGCTCAAGGCTCCATAACCAGCAAAATATGGGTTCCCTCTGTGCAGGGTCGTTGCAGGGTCTTTGCATGGTCTGTGCAGGGTCTTTCTTTGCAGCGGGGGGGCCCCCAAAGGCCCAGCAACGACCTTGCAACGTGGACGTCTTAGAGGTCCTTTGGGGCGATCTTGAGCCCCATGGTTCAAAACTGCTGGGGTGGGACATTCAGACCCCCCCCCGGAGGCAAAAGAAAGGCGCCTTGGGACGCTCTTGGGTCGCTCTTGGGGCGCTCTTGGCGCCCTCTTGGGGCCCTTTTGGGCCCGTCATGGGGCTTTCTGAGGCGGTCTTGGGGCCATCTTGAGGCCTGACAAGCCCATCGGAAGCGAAAAGGCGAGGCGGCCAAAACATATGTTTTATTGGTGGCTGTAGGATTTTAGGATCGCGGGATGCGGCGTGGAAGGTTCGGAGGGACTTGGAACGGTATTGGAGCAGTCTTGGGGTTTCTTGGAGCCATGTCGGAGGCTTTCCTGACCCATCTTGAAGCATCTTGAACCATCTTGGAGGCTATCTTGGGCTCTCTGAGGCCCTCTTGGAGCCATCTTGAACCGGAAAGCACCCTCAGACAATTCGCGGGGCGCCCCGTCCAAACTTAGGGGAGGTGGTAGGGGGAGGGGTTAAGCTACCCACCCGCCCGCACGTCGTCTAGCTCATTTCCACCCGCCCTCCCACCACATAAGTAACACCCGAACCTGATCATGTTCAGCGGTCGTTTGTGGATGGGCAACTACTGGGAACCAAAGCCGACGCCAGGCGCGCGATGCTTAGGCGAGGTGCGCCACGCGTGCCAGGGGCGCCACGCGCGCTATGCACCCCTGGGGCCCGAGCGTGCCAGGCACGCCTGGTGCGCCAGATGCGCCACGTGTTCCGAGTGCGCCAGGTGTGCCGCGCGCTCCAGCCGTGCCAGGTGCGCCACGTTCGGGGCACGTGCAAAGTGCGTCAGGTGCGCCTGCGCACGTACACATCGGGAAACACGTCGGCCCCCGCCATCCTTGTCGAAGACCAATGCCCATCATTGTGTCTGGTGGGCTTGCGCACAGCAAGCCACGCGCCATCACCCCCGTTGTCCCTGTCAGAAACCACTTGGCGGTGATCACGGGATGGCCCCGCACGATCCAGATTTAGCCGCGAGGTGCAGATTGTATTGTTTTTTGTTGTCAGGGATGGTAGCCTGGCGCACAGCAGGGAATATGCTGACATCCCCGCCGTCCTTGTTAAAACCAATACAACATACTCGCGGGCCTCACGAACATGACTCAAGATTTTGGCCCAAAGAGTAGTTCGCATTGTTTTTACAGGGATGTTGGTAGGGGGCATCAGGTTGGCTGCGCATGCTCCAATTGTGGAGGCAGAGTGCGGTCTGCATTGTTTGATGGTGGGGGGCGGGCCCGCATGGAGTCGGCACAGTTCCTGGTTGGCCGCCGGCCGGGTGGGGGAGGGGGTGTACATTAATATGCAACAGTGATAAAATCCTCCCCCGAGCAGGGGAAGGAGGGAGCCTTGGCAGAGAGAGGGCACATTTCTTTAAACTACCTACGCCCAGAGGGCTAGTGGGACTACCGCAGCTCAGCAAACCCAGGGAACACCAAGGCATGTGTCAGTATATGTGTGTGGCGCGCGAGTTTCACACCGCATTCTGCGTGTTCCCTGAGTTTTGGATGTGCTCGTTGTTGTTTTCTGCTGGTTGCGTGCGTGCGTGCGTGCGTGCGTGCGTGCGAGCGTGTGTGTGTGTGTGTGTGTGTGTGTGTTTGTGTGTTTTGTTTGTTTGAGATCGACCAAACATGTCCAACACAGCTGACAAGCATGCAAAAGCGCACACGAGCATTAAACCCGCATCACAAAGTAATGGCACACGAGCAACCTTTTTTTAAATGGCAATGCAGCCACAACAACGACACATTGCCAAGCACACTTGGAACACAACACAGTCACACAGCGTCAACCACACACCGTGACACACAGCAGAAACGAAACGCACTAAGCAACATCAGCACGCACACATCAAACAGCAACACGAAACACCAAGATCTTACACACAGCCAGTACAAACCAGCGGTCCATCATAAACCGGCCAAGGCACTAAAAAGCAGCATCAACCAACAACATGCTACACCAACAACACATCAACACTCAACATACAGCCTGCAACGAACATAAAACACATGCCACTATAAACAAACCGTCGAATCGTGTTCAAACAACCCAAAGCCAGCAGTGAATGCAACCATGCAGCACCGACATAAAAATATGTTAACAAATGAAACAACAAACCAACCATTTGACCAACACACCAAACCACCGAAATCATGATTCGGTACTGCAAAAGGCACCAACACGTTAGAATAGCAACATGGAAAATTGTAGATCATATTCGAACCCACCCAAACATACCAAACACCAAGCACCATCAAACCATATAACAGTAATTGAACTATATCGGAGGTGAGGGGGTGAGATCGAAGTGGAACAGAGAGCCCACCTACCAGGAAATCGATTTCGGTTTCGTTTTCGTGCGTGCCGTGCGTGCGGGCGAGGCGAAATTGCGTGGGCCGGCGAGAGGAAAGTCTCATGTGGCTGAGGCGCGGCCTGACCAAATGACTCCCTTCCGGCAACCGGTGGGGCGCGGTGTCCCGCCCGTGTCCCGCCTCCGGCTGTGGCGCGGCCGGATCAAATGACTCCCTTCCGGCGTCCAGTGGGGCGCGGTGTCCCGCCGGTGTCCCGCCGGTGTTCTGTCGGTGTCCCGATGATGATGATGATGATGATGATGATGATGATGATGATGATGATGATGATGATGATGATAAGGTTGATGATGATGATGGTGATGATGGTGATGATGTCGATGATGTTGATGATGATGATGGTGATGCTGGTGATGACGATGGTGTCCCGATGATGATGATGATGATGATGATGATGATGATGATGATGATGTTGACGATGTTGATGATGATGATGGTGATGATGATGGCCATGGTGGTGATGATGATGGTGTCCCGAAGATGATGATGATGTTGAAGATGCTGATGTTGCTGATGATGATGGTGCTCCGATGATGATGATGATGTTGACGATCCTGACGATGTTGATGATGACGATGATATGATGATGCTGCTGATGATGGTGATGAAGATGATGATGGTCTCCCTGTGATGATGGTGATGATGAGGTTGATGATGATGCTGTTAATGATGATGATGATGGTGATGATGGTGTCCCAATGATGATGATGCTAATGATGGTAATGATGATGGTGTCCCGATGATGATGATGATGATGATGATGGTGATGATGTTGATGGTGAGGATGATGAGGCGATGAAGATGATTTTGATGATGGGGGCCCGATGGTGATGATGATGCTGATGTTGATGATGATGGTGTCCCGAAGATAATGATGATGATGGTGATGATGATGGTGACGATGATGATGGTGTCCCCATGATGATGATGATGTTGATAATGCTCTTGCTGATGCTGATGATGGCCCGATGGTGATGATGATTTTGATGATGTAGTTCATGATGATGATGATGATGATGATGAGATGGTGATGGTGATGGTGGTGTTCCGATGATGGTGACGATGAGGGTGTCCCGATGATGATGATGATGATGATGATGATGATGATGATGATGATGATGATGATGATGGTGACGATGGTGGTGTCCCGGTGATGATGATGATGATGGTGATGATGATGATTATGTTGATGATGATGGTCATGAGGTGATGATGATGATGATGATGATGATGATGGTGCCCCGATGGTGATGATGATGTTTATGACGTTGATGATGATGGTGATGATATTGATGATGATGACGTTGATTGTGAGATCGATTGTGGTATCGATAGGGAGATCGATCGTGAGACCGAATGTGAGATCGATTGTGAGATCGATTGTGGGATCGATAGCGAGATCGATAGTCAGATCGATAGTCATATCGATTGTGAGATCGATCGAATGAAATAGATCGAGTGATATCGATTTGGAGATCGATCGGTGATATTGATCGAGCGAGACAGATAGTGAGATCGATATTGAGATAGATAATGCGACCGATCGAGTGAGACGTTGGTTATTCCCCCCCCGAACCTCCTTATCACCCGAAGGGTGGTCGTATAGGTAAAAAAGATCATTTTTTTTTAAAAAGGGAAACATCCCAACCTTTAAACCGCACTCAGCACCACCCACGCACCACAAACCGTCAAACCACGCAACAGCACCACCCTGACGATGAACCCAACCCATGTGCAATTGTGCAATTGTGAGTACCGTGTCGTTGGTACCGCTTTCGGTGGAGCCCCCTATGGGGCCACGATCCTAGTCAGGGGTGATCCGAATTGGGTGCGGCGGTGCCATGCGAACCTTGCCACTGGGGCCTCCAGTGGAGCTTCCACTGAGGCCGCGATCCTCGTGATGGGAGTGTCGAAATGTGTGCGGCGATGCCATGCGAACTCTGCCCATGAGGGCCCCGTTGGAGCTCCCTATGGGACCGCGACCCTCGTGAAGGGTTTGCCGAAATGGGCGCGGCGGGAACCTTGCCACCAGGGCCTTCAGTGGATCTCCTTAGTGGGCCACGATTCTTGTGAGGGGTGTGCCGACATGGGCCATGCGAATCCTGCCGCTGGGGCCTTCGGTGAAGCTCCATCTGGGGCCGCGGGCCTCTTGAGGGATGTGCCAAAATGGGCGCGGCGGTGCCAATCGAACCCTGCCTCTGGGGGCTTCGGTGGAGCTCCCTCCCTATTGGGCGACGATCCTCGTGACCCGTGCTGGGCTGTTGCGGGCTTTACCAATTCCTGCCCGCCCCCTCCAGATGTTCAATAGCTCGCCTACCAGGGACAGGGAGGCCTCAGCCCCATCATTGACCACGGCACAGCGTCCATGGCATTGATTGGCCGACCGTTACTTGTCGGGGCGTCCTCGGAATTGTTGGGGTGCCTTTTGAGGTGTCTGCTCTTGCGGGTTTCCCACCGAATGCTCCAATGGCCGGGCTGGCGCGCGTGATTGTGACCTTTTCGGCATACCCCTCACGAGCTTCGTGGCCCCACAGGGAGCTTCACCGAACGCCCCAGTGGCAGCGCTCGCCCTCACTAGGACCGTGGCCCCGTATGGAGCTACACCAAAGATCCCAATGGCAGGGCTCGCATGTGTGACGGCGTTCTTGTCGGCATACCCCTCACGAGGATCGTGGCCCGATAGGGGACTACACCGAAAGCCCCAGTGGCAGCGCTCGCATGCGTAAGCGCGCCTTTTCGGCACACCCTTCACGAGGATCATGGCCCGATAAGGGGGCTCCACCGAAGGTCCCAGTGGCAGGGCTCGCATGCGTGATTGCGCCCATTTCGACACACCTCTCACGAGGATCATGGCCACATAGGGAGCTCCACAGAAGGCCCCATCGAACAATGGCGTCCGCGTTTTCATCTGCCCTGCGCGAACCCATCAATGGCGTCGTGCCCCTGCTTGTCATGCGACAGCTGTTTGCCAGAGCCTCGCCGACTCGCCGACAGACGCGCAGACCACCCTTAACGGGTCACATCCATAGGTAATTCTTTGCGGTTGCCTTGGCTGCCTTGTGCGACCCCTATCAACCTCACCGTTTCGTCCTTTTCACCCGCGCCCTGGATCATTTCGATCGCCCGCTTCCTTTTTATCCACCTGTGTTGCAGCACTCGCACCTGCATGTGGTTGGGTCCTTCGCTGGGCTAATCTTATGATGGGTCGTAGCCTCGGGAGCGCGGGCCCATTTTTGTACGAGGATCGTGGCTTCGGAAAATCGGGGCGATGCATGCAGGGGGGAGGGGGGGGGGCGGATTTCAATACAGAAGCCCTACCAGAAGCATTTGGCACTCCATCACGCCTCAAAGTGCCAGGGGGCACGGTATTGTATTAGTCGACGGGGATAAGGGGGGGGGGGGGCGGACACCCGGATTGGCTGGACAAATGATGGTCGAAATAAGATTTGAGATGAGCCGTCGTGTAGAAGAAGTATTGCACGAACAGACAATACTTAGCCTCGGCGCAGGGAGGTGGTATAGTCGAAATCTTCTCAAGATGACACCCAGTGGGGTGCGTTATCTGCGGGGCAGTCTACGCGGTTGGGTCCTGATGTGTTGGACCCTATGGGGCGGGACCCTGTGCTGGGAACGGCTGGGAGTTTATGGGGTCGGACCAAGATCGGGACCCTAATTGACAGAGTGGGCTAGCATGGAGGAAACGGGTCCTGAACCCTGGGGCCTCGATACCAGCTGTTCATCTTGAATCGTGTTTTGACCGTGTTGGGGCCCGTCCAAGGGCCCCGAGAGCCAGAAAACAGCGACGACCTCAGGACCCGTTTCGTGGGATCGTATTGCCAGGGACCGCCGGAAGTCATTGGCCTTCGCTCAAACTTTCACAGTGCGGGGCGAGTCAGGTCTGGGCGAGCACGACACCCTAGCGCAAGCTCTGCCAGGGCAATTGAGGTGTCACGGCAGCACCGTGTCATCTCGCATGGTGCCAGGGGGCGCGGTGGCGGATAGATTGAGCATGCCGAGTTATTTCGCGCGGGTTGTTATTTGGACTTGGACCGCATCCAGGGGCATCGCCGAGTGTCTCCACGTGTTGTGTATGTTGACCAGGGTCATGTTCGAGGCTGGGAACGTGCAGTTCCTCAAGCTGGCGAAGGTGTGGTTGATTCGATTGGTAACTGGCGGCAGCACCACGCTTCTGTGTGGGCAGCTTGTCCAGACGAACTTCTGGCCAGGAAGGGGTGACGACGTGCCGACTACTCTCCTAGCTATCAACAGCTTGCTCCACTGGATGTGGTTACTTTTACAGTTGCGCGCCTTACCAGCTACAGGAAAGAAGCTCCTTCCTATCATCAAAGTCGCCTGCGGCGAATCATGTCCGCCCACTGCCTTCTGTAAACACCGATGTGGCCAACCGTCGGGCCGAAGTCTGGCCAAGCTGCTGGGCAATGATCTCCCCCAGCCGTTGTGAAACCCCTTGGGGGAACATTTGAGGGAAAGGATGAGGAGAGGGAGGAGAAGGATAATGAGGTGGTGGAGGAGGAGAAGAAGCAGGAGGAAGAAGAGGGGGCCTCTGGAGCCCTCCTTGGGGCCTCTCGGGGGCTTCCTCGGAGCTTCTTGGGGGCCTCTGAGGAGCCTTTTGGGGGCCTCATGGAGTCTCTTGCGGGCCTCTGAGGGCCCTCTTGGGGCGCTTCAGGGTCGTTTTGAAGGCCATCTTGGGCGTCTTGGAGGCCTTTTGGGCCGTCTTGTGGCTCTTTGGCGGCCGTCTTGGGGCCCTCTTGGGCCGTCCTGGGGCCATCTTGAAGGCCTCTTGGGCGCTCTTGGGGGCCTCTTGGGCCAATTGGGCCGTCGGAAGGTAGTTCTGAAGCAACTGCCAACATCTAAGAGAAAACCTACGGACAATGCGTGATGTTGGCCTCTTCGGGCCTTCTTGGAGAACCTCTTGGATGCCTTTCGGCCTCTCTGAACCGACTTGGGGCCCTTTGGGGGCCCTTCGGGTCCGTCTTGGAGGCCATCTTGGGCGTCTTTGAGGCCTCTTGGGCCGTCTTGGGGCCCTCTTGGGGCCTTCTTGGGGGCTTCTTGGGCCGTCATGGGGCCATCTTAGAGGCCTCGTGAGCGATTTTGGGGCGATCTAGGGGACCTCTTGGGCCGTCTTGAGGTCTTCGGAAGGCCGAGGAACCGTTCTTGGTAGGGCGTCAGCCCAAGGGGGGGGTCCAGGGGGGGAGGACGGGCGGGCGAAAAGTCTAATCGCCCTCCGGCCTCGATATTTATCGAGTGGGATGGCCCTCCGGGCGGCTCGATGCCCACGACGGCCTAAGAGGCCCAAGAGATCGCCTCAAGGCATCCATGAAGGTCCTTAGACGGCTCAAGAGGACCCAAAGAGGCTCCAAAGAGGGACCCAAGATGGCCCAAGAGGGTCTAGTGGCTCCCAAGAGAGCCCCAAGAGGGCCTCAAGAGGCTCGCTCCCAAGAGGGCCCGAAGAGACCCCCAAGAGAGCCCCAAGACGGCCAAAGCCTTCCAAGACGCCCCGAAAGTGCCCCAAGTCGGCCCAAGCGGGCCCCAAGACGGCCCCAAATGACCCCAAAACTACCCCCAAGAAGGCTCGGATACGCCACAACACAGCGGCTTCTAAGAGCTCACAGTGACGTCATTAGCTCACAACACCATGGCTCTTCATTAGTAACTGACGACGACTGGCGTAAAACAGCTCTTAGGAGGAGGAGCACCACGAACAGGAGGAGGAGGAGGAAGAGGAGGAGAGAGCACATAGAGGGGGAGAGAGAGAGCAAGAGAGGAACCCGGGACCACACTGAGCCGGGTTACGATGACAGTGGACCCAATTTTGGTGGGTCCTGCAGCGGGCGACCCGCCTCTGAACCCACCCTAGCTTCCAGCCGGCCGCCGGCCTTGTGGAAGAGGTACGCGGGGCGGCTGCGGCCTGCTCCAGCGGCGCGGCCTGCTTCGGGCTCCTCCTTCCTTAGTCCTCTGCTCCTCTCCCTGACCTCCTCGGCCTCCTCACCTGCCTCCTCCCTCCTCTGATCCTCTCCTCCTCTGTCCCTTTTAGAGCTGTACTCCTCTCCATCTTTCTGGGGCAGCCTCCTTTGCTCCTCGTCTCTCCTCTGAGCTTCCTCGAGCAACGCCCTTCGGCTAGCTCCTCGGGACCTGGATTTCAAGGACAGGGTGAGAGACCGTTCGTCCAGGTGCCCTTCTTCGTCCATGAGACACATAGAGCCACGACAGAGCAGGTCGTGCAGCGCTAAGTTACCTTTTGCCGGATCGGCGTGGGTCAACGGATCTGCCGACATACGTCCGTGCGGCAGCCAACGTATTTGGGAGCCAGTGGCACTCAAATAATCTCTGACAACCGCGAGTTTCATAGCATTTCTCCTGTCCGACCGGGAGCCAGCTGCGTGCTTGCTAAGAGTGTCAAACACCGATTTCGCATCCACCACGGCTAGAGACGCGGCTCGACTGCTCAACTCACAAGTCGAAGACATCACAACCGAAAACGGAGCGGACCTCAGGTGCCAGGTCGGTTTCTTCACGTCCCCCAAAACGGCATCGCGCCACAAAACCTGCAAGTACTGAGCCTCTGCCACCGCTCCACTTAGAGCCTGCGTCTCAGCCGCCACAGTGGAGCTAATAACCCGCTTCAGCCTCTGAGAGCGCCACGACAAGAGAGAAACCCGAGCCCGGCGTCAGCTGCCATGACGAGCCACGCCCCTTGGGAACCCACTATGCTGGCAGACCCTGGCCCGGAGGCATCGGAAGCGGTCACGAACACCAGCGAGAGCGGATCAAGGCTCCACACCGTCAGTTTCTGAGATGCGGTCGCCTTCAAAAACATGTAATTTTTCCTAGCATTAGCGCGTGCGAGACAAGGGGGGTGGGCATGGCACCTGCTAGGATCGACGCGGCTCCCACCACGTCAGGACGCGACTCTTTGGCCACCCACTGCACCTGAGCAATCACAGCCCGATACGACTTGACCTCAGTAGGCGAAAGGGGGGAATCGGGGTCACTGCGGCGGGATCGATCTAGCGGCATGACCGTCAGCTGCTCTCGTATTTATTTTTCTTGGTCGATGGTTATTCGATCCTTGAATTGACGAAGCTGACGACCAGCGAACTCAGACTCTGACTGACACCACTTCCCGAACCGAAACCTCGAGGTCGCCCTCTCCTTGAAACGCTCCAAGAATCCTGGATTCCCGGTCACGATGAGGTCGTCGACCTCGATGAGGACGAGACCCTCAAGACTGCCCATCCGGCTCCTCAACCAAAGACACGTCTCGAGCAACGATTTGGTGAAGCCCTCCCCCGCGAGCCAGTCGGTCAGTGTGCGATACCACAACAGTGGAGCCTCTTTCAGACCGTAAACGGGCGCAACGAGCTCGATCAAGTGGTCGGGACCAATGGGCAATCCTGAGCAGGGCTCCACAAAGAGGGCGCCACGAGGGCGCTCCAGACGCTGGCTCTGACAAAAAGCATTCTTAGCGTCCGCAATGTTCAAAGTCCAGCCGAATGACGCGGCAATCTGCATGCACGTGAGCACACTCTCGGGCTGAGGTGTCGGAGCGTAGACCTCTAAATTCTCCGAGTCGGGATCCTGGTGTCCGTGCACGCACCAACGGGATTTGGCGGCCGGGAGCGAACCTACTCCCTCGACCGCCTTAAGCCGTCGGACCATCCTGGACGAAAGGATACGATCTGGAAATCGCCTCCGCGCCGACACCGACTCCTCAGGCGACAGCACGCGCACGGCCCTGGTCGCCAGCATGGCGGCTACTTCCTTAGCATCAGACTCGGAAAAGCGATCGCGATCCTCGGGGGATAGGTCCTTGAGCCGAACCTCAGCCCCACGAGGATTGATCTTGGGCGGAGCCTTGCCCAACGCCACGGTCGGGTACGACAGCTCGTCGCCTAAGTCGCACAAGAAAAAGGGGGCTGTCTGGAGCTTCCCGTACGGCCGACCACTCTCGAAGCTCGCGGACCAGGAGACTGTCTTGCTCCTCGTCGGGAGCGTCCCACTCGCTGTCACTCCCTCTGGCTTCCTGGTCTTCTCCGCCAGCGTCGGTACTCTAGCCGGCTACCTCCGCCTTTCCGCCGAACTCCGCCAGGACCTCGGATGCTCCGGGGCGGCCCGTGGGGGAGCGACTCCTGCCAGATGCTCGAGGGCCGGACGAAACGCGGGACTGGGGAACGGACATGTCCCGCCTGGACCCCAGGGCTCGTGCCAGATTGGGCCGCTCATTCACCATGGGAACATCCTGCACTAAGGCTGGCACCGGGCGGAGTAGCGGTTCGGCATCCACCGGATCGAAGCCACTGCCGGCCCCCTCGGGCGGCTGAGAAGGTACTAACTCAAGCGGTGCAGCAGCAGACGCGAGAGGCGAACCTTGAATGGCCACCAAACGCTGCCAAACAGATGGCCTCTCGGGATACTCCTCGATTTGGGGTCAGACGCATCTTCTTTTCCTGGGACTCAGGGCCTTGGGACGCCCGAACCTTGCCATGTTCCTCCGCGACCGGACCACCCTCAGACCCCAGGCTCCGACGGAGCCGATCCCAGGGCGGGAACCAGGGAATCCGCGGGACCCGAGGGCTCGCGAGTGCCCTGGGAAACTTGGCGAGATGGGGCCTGGGGGACGGACGCGACTGGAGCAATCGAGATCTGCTGCCTCGCCGAGGGCGCCTCGGGGGGTGCCGTGTCGGGGGCATCGTTCGCCTCAGGAGGAGGGGGTCCCTCCGCCGTGACATCCACCGCCCCTGACCTCCTGCCCGGGGATCGGATGTCCTCTCGGAGACGATCGAAAGCAGCACTGTCCAGGGGCTCGGCCCCCATAGATTCCGACCGCGTGGCAAACCGAACCTGCTCCGCCGTACATTTCAGCAGCTCGGCCCTCATGGCCACCCAAACGGTCCCCCCACCTTTGCTTCCACCAGCTCCCGCAGACTGATAGATCACGACCCCGGGGCCGGTCCGCCTGTCACGCGTGGAGGGAATGTGATCGATTGGAGGCGGTAATTCTCCTGAACACGTAGACCCAGTCCCCGGGCCTGAACTCGCGCTCCGCTCCTGGTGAGGGCGAGCTTGAGACGCCTCAGCACATCATCTGAACCTATCAGATCAACGGGATCGTCCGACAGGAGGCTTCGAGGGACCCGAGGATTCTGCCCAAAAACGAGCTGCGAGAGACTGTACCCGCCGCGATGGAAGCCCCGATTCTTGCTGGCCACCACCTCACAAAGAAGAAGGTCAATTTCCTCCCTGGACCTCGGGCTGACCGACTGAGCGGCCTTGGACAGAGCCTCCTTAACCAAACCCCCGTGGCGCTCGCACTTGCCGTTCTGATGGGGTGAGTTGGCAGGGATAACATGTTGCATCACTCCGTGATGCTCGCAACTTCTTGCAAAAAGACCTTCGAACTCCCCTCCCCCGTCGCAGACCAGAACCTCGGGAAGCCCAAACGGCCTCACCCACCACCTCAGGAACGCGGCCCAACCAGTTTTCGCCGTGTCGTCCGAGAGGAGAGCGCTTTGTTGAAACGTCGTCCCGTGGTCTATTATGTTCATGAGTGGCGTGCTCTTCCCTTCAGTATCAAGGTCGAGCAAATCAATCGCGGTGACCTTTGTCAAACGCATAGGTATGTGGCAGGTGCGCACTGGTCGCACTTAAACGCATTATGTACCCAAGCAAGCACCTCAAGGTGGGCACCCGCCACGCGCAAAGCACGGAGAAAGTCCTCCGTGGAGGGGTGTCCTTAATTAACGTGGAGGCGGGCTTCTCCTTTTGCAGTGCTAAGTCCAGGGAGATTGGCTTGTCGAGGCTCCGGGACCTGGGAACGCCACCCGCGGAACCGCACTGGCCTCCAGAGGCCTCTTCGTCGTCGGAGACGACGGGATCGACCTCCTCGGTCGGGAACGTCCACGGCTCGGCCTCCGAGACTTCGCCCTGCTCAAGAATGCTCATCTGGCCCGCCTCCCGGCCCGGCAGACGCTGTCTATGGAAGGCCAGAGCCCCGTCTTCCATTACGGACGCCAGACTACTGACCAGCTCTGGCGGGAAGTTCTCCGCTGCATGGGTCCTGGCGCCGCCGAGGAGAAGAACATGTAACATGATCGTGTTCATGATTACAACGTCTCTGGCAGTGTGCTCACAACGGTGGGGAATTAGACATCACCAGCGTGGGCTTCTTGGCTGGCCCGAGCTCTCCGACCCACAACCCGTACATGCATTGGTCCATCTTGGCCACTTGGACCTCCGATCGCTCACGTAACATTCGCACGCACTCCAGGTGCCAGGTGCTGGCCGAATCAGGGTGTTCGAGAGCAAAGAAGCGACCGTGGGCCAACTGGTGCTCGGCCACTCGCACACACAGGTGCATTGCGTCCAGATCGAGCTTTTCCTCCTCCCTTTCCTTCCCCGGGTCCATCCGCCCCCAGTTGGAGGCACGAGGGGCGCTGAAAGCTTAACACATAGGGGTCATGAGCACAAAGAGCGGCTGGTCCTCCTTAAGCTGGCGCCACAGGCGGGCCTCCCCATCGGGAGAGGGGAGATCAGTACCCAGAACGAGGTCTAAGGGCGCCGACTATGCCCGCGACGCTGCAGCTCGGCCGAAACCTTAGAGGGACTAAAGATCTTGAGCACTAAGGCCCCTCCCCGCTGAGCCTCCCGCATCTTCACCACCTTGCGGCGGGCCCTCTGGCCCGATCAAAGCCGCTCACCTCCTAAGGCGCGGGCCGCAGCCTCACGTACTTGTCGGGGAACCGACGGGGACGTGGGAGCGACGGCTAAGCGTTCGTCTAAGGCTGCCGCAGTGAACCGGTCCTCCTCTATCATGGTCACCTCCTCCACTTTTCTTGACCTCTTCGCCTCCTCCTCTTTTTCTGCAGACAGGTCCTTTTCGCACCAAAACGTTACCTGGAGCACGGGTTTCAAGGTGGAGTCTAGAGCACTATTAATCTCCGAGGCCCCCGAAGTGGCCCACAAACCAGTGAACACGGAATCTCCGGGGCCCCTTGTCTCGAGCCATTTGGGGCCAGAGGGGGTGCACGAGTCTGGAGGCTCCTCACCGTTGGCAGCGAGCTCGAGACCTGCGGAAAACAGCTTGCGCTCTGAGGGGGAAAGGCGAACCGGGGTCCACTGCTGACTCTCGCAGACCTGAAGGGGGTTCAGGAGTGAGCCTGAGCCCTCTCCCCAGAATCCGAGGACCTCCCGAGAGGACTGACGGAATCTGTGGGTCCCTCGAGACCGATCCAGATATGTGGCCAGATCCTTGAGGAAGATCTCGCTGGGGTCACGGTCAAAGACGGTGCCGCGAGCCAGCTCACTCCGCAGCTCTGGAACGGCATCGCTCAGTCGCCGGAAACGCCCGCCTCCTCCTCCTCCTCCTCCTCCACCGGGGGCAAGAAGCCGCCGGGGGCCACTCCCGATGAGACCGCCTGCATCATTGTCGCCAGGCGGAGGAGGTCGGAGTCCTGGATCGTCGCCGGACGGCTCGCCAGCTCGGTCAGCGTAGTCTCCGTCCAGGCCTTCTGGTCGGCAATCATGTTGCGCAGGTTCGTGAACGTCAGCTCGTTGTCGCGGCGCTGGGTGTCAAGCACGGTCGTCATGTCGAAAACCGCCCTCCGTCATCGGCCTCATGCTTGATGATCCGGGCGGCGGTCCTGAGGTCTTCGGTGCCGCTCCGACCTCGCGCGAAGCCGGAGAGGGCTTCACCGGGGCGTACCCCTCGCCGTATTTGACCATCGGGATCCGGTGCTCTTCGAGCGACACCTCCTGCTTCGTCCTCGTGGGCGGCGGAACCGGCATCGGGATCAGCGGCGACTCCTGCCACGGATCCGAGGACAGGTCGAAAGCCCGGACCTTGGCCGTGCACTCGTCCTTGTACTTGGCTTTGATCGCCTTCTTCCTTTCGATGGTGATCTCTTCTGGTGGCGCTCCTCCTTCTCCCCTTCTGTGAAGCGCGTGTAGCCGAGCTGAGCCGCGCACGCCGTGCACTTCACGTAGGTGCCGTGCTGGTTCTCCACGTGCCAGCGGGAGTAGGGAGGATGAATGCACGTCTCCGGATCCTCGCGCTCCTTGATCAGATTCGGCATGAGCGTCGACGTGAGAAGGACCTGGGTGCCAGCATGCACGTGCCAGAAGATCCTGAGTGTGAACCTGCGCCAGCGGCGGCACGCCAGCTTTAGGTCCACCCAGCCGTTCACAAACCACACCTCCTCCTGCTCGGTCATCGCCTCCAGCTCGAGAAGGGCCTCCAGGTTCTCGTCGTGCTCCCGCTCCGGCAGCTCCTCCCAGTCGTGCGCCTGCCTCCTCGGATGCGGTGACTTGCCGCGCGGGTCCTTCTTGCTGACGCCCAGCCGCCCACTGCTCAACGACATCACGCACACTGCACCCACATCGGCCGCTAACGGGAAGGCGGGCCTCCTCTCTCGTCTGAGCCAAGCGCTCCGGAGTGGAAGGGTCGGGTCCACAGCGTCGCAACCCTCTCGGATCCCCGCTCGAGGAAGGAGGGAGGGAGGGAGAGAGGCTGACAGGGCCACTGAAAGAAACGGGCCGACTCTCACCAGCCGATCCCTCCCCGCGGTCCTGAGACACGAACTGCCGAACCGACATCTTCAGCGTGTCCTGGATCTCGCGGGCCAGCACAAACTGGGAGGCCGGCCGCTGCACCAGGTCGACCGAGCGGTGGCCCGAGGGATGCGAGACGAGGTCGAACACCACGGTACGGGCACCTACCTTCACGCTCATCTGGTTCCGGGGGAGATCGATGACCGACCCCAGACAGGTGAGAAATTTGGCGGGCAACAGCGGCGGGCAGGCTCCCTCTAAGATCAGAAACTCGATGATGCCACAGCCGCCGAGGGTCACGGGGCGCCACGCCTTGCCGACAGGGGCGGCTCGGCCTCCGATCCCAGAGGCGGCGACTCCCTCCACCGGACTCCAATCGTACACGATACGGTAGCCATGGACCTTCAGCGCCTGCACCTCGGCACGTCCGATCAGGGCCTGGGCGGCCGCCGTATCCACCAGCGCGTGGGTGCCTAGGCTCCAGAGCGTCACGTCAGCAAAGGTGGCGTGGATGAGATCGGACATGGCCGAGAAGCTGTCCCCGCCCTCGTTCACGAAAAAGTAGGTGAAGCCGGTGGGGGCGACCTTACCAGCAGCCTTCTCCTTGGCGATGCGGTCGGCCCTGGACAGGAACGGGTTCGTACAGCCTTCGGTCCAGTGTCCACGCTGCCCGCAGTTCGCACAGCGCAACTTGCGGCGAAAGTCCTTTTCTCCAATCTTCCGAAATCCGGGACGAGCTGGTCGTGATGCCTTTGGTCGGTCGACAAAAGTCGCGATCCGTCTTCTTAGCCAGCTTCAGCTTCCGAGACTCGGTCCACGTCCTGCGTTTCTCCTTGCCGTACTTCTCTTCGACGACTGCCGCGAAGACCTCAGCGGCCTCGTGCTCGTCCACCTCCTGCTCCTCCACGGCCGTCAGGAACGCGAGGGCCTCGTCCTCCGGCAGCTCGAGCTCGTCGTCGTCGTCGTCGTCGTCGTCGTATAAGGGTTCCGGCGGAGGAGAGGGGGCGGCCGACGATGATGCCGAATCTTCGTGCAGGAACGTCGTAGAGACAGGCACTGGATTCGCAGGCAGCACTCGTTTTTCTTGAACATCGAGGAGTAGAAGCGCTGACCTGACGGATGCCACGTCTTTCTTTCTCGGGCCCGGCGAAAGGGGGGGATTGGGAAAGGGGGGGTTACGAAATTTGCTGCATGCAGCTGGTTTTGGCCCCACCGATGGGCCCATTCCTCGATACATGGGCGCCTCCGGCGCCGGGAGGCGCCGGGAAAATCAGCTACGTGAGCTGATTCTCACCCCCCCCCTTTGCTATCCCCCCCTTCCCCCCGGCCCGACTTCCCGCTGGCCAAGGTCCGCATGTTGATCTTGTTCTGGGCCGACAGATTTGCTCCTTCCTCCAGGTAGCAGGCCAGCACGTTGTCCGGAAGCGTGAGCCCACGAGCAGCCGCCTCCGCCAACTGGGCGTCGCGACGCAGCACGAAGTCAGTGAGGCTGTCATTGCGTTGAATCATTTCATCAAGGAGGGCATGATTGTGCGCCAGCCTGTCACGATCTCCCGGTCTCTCCCCATGGAGCACGCTCAAATGATCTAGAAACTATTCAATTCCAGTCTCCTTCTCCAGGGCCGCGCGAACCGGCTTGAACTTCAGCTGGAGGTCGACCAGGAGCGATTCGAGGAGCCTCGACGACTGAGTCTCTGGCTGGTGTCCGGTTCGGCGAGACCAGGTTCGCACGTTGCTACAGTACAGCTTTAAGTGCTCTAGTCCGAGCCAGTTGGGAGGAGGTCCAAAGCCTCGGCTGCGTTCGGGGCGATGCCAGGTCGAGGTCATCCACTCCTGAGAGTCCCACTCCTCGTCCTGACCGCCGCCGTTGTTGTCGCCTCTCGCAGTAGACCACGGCCACGTCGAGGTCCACGAACCCCACCAGCCGGAGCCTCCGCTCCAGCCTTCTGCACGCTGCCATCCTGAGTCGCTCACGGAGGCCTGGACGCCAATGGAGCGTGCATTGTCGGAGAGGTTGCCAAGATCTTCAAAATCGTTCCCATCCGCCGGCATGCCGGCAGCAAGAGGGTTCGACTCACCTGTGTCGCGCTACGAATCCTGCACCTGCAATTCTCAGCACGTCCGCTCCTCTCCACGATCAAACTTCTCAACCACGAGCTCCGCTTACCACTGTCACAGGATAGAGGGGGGTTGGGACTTTGTAGAGAGGGAACGTGGGAGGCTGACGTACCGTGTGTGCATTCACGCAGCCCTCAGCGACTTCCAGAGAGAAGTCGCTCCCTAGCCAAAATGGATATATTATACTGCAGGGCACATCTAGGAGAGAGAAAGAGAGAGAGAGAGAGAGAGCAAGAGAGGAACCCGGGACCACACTGAGCCGGATTACGATGACAAAGGAGGAGGAGGAGGAGGAGGAGGAGGAGGAGGAGCAAGCAGAGGAGGAGCAGAGGAGGAGGAGGATGAGGAGGACGAGGATGAGCAAGAAAGAGCAGAAGTAGGAGGAGGAGGAGGAGCGCTGATTTTTGATTGGTTGGTGAACAAGGAGGAGCAGAAGCAGGGGCAGGAGGAGCAGGAGCAACAAGGCTCCGAAGAATGAGTGTCGGCGCAAAAGACTCTTAACTAATACCAAGCCTCGAGAGGCGAATGATGCCATGAGCATGTTCGAGCAAATTGCTGAGTGCGCTCTTTCCGTTCCCGTGCCGGCCCAGGTCGAGTGGCATTCGGCCCGTCCCGCCACCGTGCTTGGATTGTAGGTCCGGGACCCATTCGATGCCAGCTGGGATCTCGTAGGAGACCTCTCGGAAGCCTCTTGGAGACATTTGCCGGGTGTCGTGGGCCCCTCGTGGGCCTTTTGGGGGCCTCTTTTGGGCCGCTTGGGGGCGTCCTTGGGCCTTCCTTAGGGGTGTCTTGGGGGCCTGCTGGTGGATTCGGGGGTCCCACCTGTGGGCGGAGGCTCGAAGTGTCAGTTCGTGTTCCCCTATGTTGGGCCCCTCTTGAGGCCCGCTTGGGCCGCCTTCGGGGTCTCTTGGGCCCTCCTGGGCTTTCCTGTGCCGTCTGGGAGCCCTCTTGGGTGCCTCTTGGGCCGATCCTGGGGTCCCCTTTTGGCCGTTTTGGGGCAGCCCGAAGACGAGAATGCTAAACTTCAAACACTTTGGGCACATCCGTGACTTGTGCCTATTGGCGGACCACTTGGCTCCCTCTTGGGGCGTCTTGTGGGCCCCTTGAGCCGTCTTGAGGCCATCTTGGCCGTCTTGGAGCGCTCTTGGGCCTTCTTGGGACCGTCTTAGGGGCCTTTGAGGACATCCTTGGATCGTCTTGGCGCTTTCTGGGATCTCGAAGAGTCACCCGGGGGATTCCCCAAGAGTGCCCGAGTGAGCCCAGGAGCGCCCGGAACTCGGGGCTGTTGGCCACTTCAAGAGTATGTTCAACATTCGATGCTCAACACAAAAGGGCTCCAAGCGACCTGAGGACACTCCACTACTTGTCAAGACACGGTGGCGGGTCAAGTCAATCAAGACAGTTGCACCCATGCTCCTGATCGTATTTTTTCTTATGATGGCTTTTGTCCACAGCTTCTGGGCATTGGACCTGGAAATGGCTGGTGACGTGAGGTTCTTCGAGGTGGCTAATTTGTTGTTTACTGGTGAGAACTTGTTTGTCAGCCGCCAAGACTTGGATGACGAACCCGCTGGCAAGAGAGTGCTGCTAATGGGCTTCACTCTGACAGGACTGTTTGTTTTCTTAGCGTGTGCTCTCAACATTTTCATCGCGGTGATGGGCGACTGCTACGACCTGGAGCAAGAACGCATGACGTGTTCGTTCCTGCAGGAGAGGGCGCGGATCTGTTGCAGCGCTTGCCTCGGGCTGAAGCTTCATCGCAACGGAGTGTGGCCAGGTGCAGCGGCGACATTCCTTGCGGCGGCCGTCATCGTTGTCGGCGTGGTTGTTCACATGTTCGTGTCGGCGGCGCTCGGCGCCTGGGCAGTGGCAGCTGGGCTTGCTTCGACCGTCGAGCTGCTCAGCGCATGGCGCGTGGCGAACATCACACACAAGTGGTCCGACAGGTACCTGTGGCTGTGCTACAGAGACTCCGTGGACGAGCACGTGTTCCTCACGGCTGCCGTTGCCGACGATGCCGTGGACCTCGGGCGCAGCACGCGGCTCAAGCAGCACCTTCACTGCCGCGTGCAGGACATGGAGGACAAGATGGGCGAGATGATGAGACGGCAGTCGCGGGAGAAACAAATTATTCCGATACCGCTACCCAGTCAGAGCGCACTCTGGGAGAGGTCTGTGTAGTAGCGGTATTGGTGCATTTTCGTTCGCCCAGGCAGGACTCCCTCCTGGAGATGATGGGCCAGCAAAGCTCTCTCCTGGAGCTCGAGAAAGAAACGTTTGCATAAACATGCATGTTTGGAGCTGTGCGCGAATGTCTTGGGTCGGCGCCTGGGCCCCCCTGGCGGCCCCTCCAGCTGCGCCCCCTGGCGCCCTCCGCGCCGCGCCAGCGAGCGGGGTCCGGCGCCGATCCAAGAAAACCCCGCGTAGTTCCGCAAGTTTGTGGTTTTGCCGTGTTTCCTTCTAGGAGCGGCAGCTCGAAGACCAGGCGGAGCTGCGCGCCGCCGTCTCGCAGTTGCGGGCCAGTCAGCGGGAGCAGGGCGAGGTGTGCAGGGAGCTGCTGCAGCTGCAGCAGGCCGCCAGCCGCTCCGCGGGCGAGGCTTCCAGGATTGGCAGGGCCTTCTGCCGCGCCTCCGAGCGCCGCCCCGCCGGTGCCCAGCCCGCCCTGCGGGACCGCCGCCAGGACGACGGCCGCGGCCTCTCGCTGGAGGCGGCAGACCGCGGCGCCGACGTGCGCCGCGGCGAGGGCGGCGGCAGCGGCTGCGCCTCTTCGGATTCCTGCTGCCAGAGCTGAGTGCTCCGCGGCGCGGCGTGGCCGCGGGGACCGCCATGCACAGTGGCGCCTGGCGGGGGCCCCGCCAGCGCTCGGGCCGCCAACGGTCCATAAGATCTGGGCATTGGTTGCTTTTTTCACGACGGGCGTGTTCGTTTAGCTTCGGGCCCCGGGATCATTACCGATCGATCCAGTTCGGAAGCTGCCACAGAAGTATGGGGTCTAGGGCTCCGGTCGTGATTTTCCCGATGTTTCACTTCATTCCCGACGTCAGATCTCACTGGTCGCCGTGAGGGGAACGGGTCCTGAACTTTTGCACTGTTTTTGGCCTCCCAGTGCCCTCCACGGACCCCGGGACCGTCAAGGGAAACGACTCGGGACGCAGGGGGAAGGCCCGGGGTCCAGGGCCCGTTGCTTCGCCCAGGGTCTCCCCCCCGGCACGGGGCATCTGGCTGTTGCCTCCGTGCGCACCCCTCATCGGCTTCGCACGAGGGTGACCCTTCACCAGGGTGGCCTCTGGTGCGGGCCCATTGGGGCCCTCGATCGCTGAATGCGATGCGATGGCCGCGGCCTGCTCGCTTGGGTTGGACCACCCTCACTGCCCCCCCCCAAAGCAGCGCACCCAAGGTCGCTCGTGCCGAGGGTCACTCTTGCGTGTAGGCGACCGCCGCGTAGCGAGGTGCCCGTCACGTGCTGACCTCTTTGGTTTTCGATTGGCGGGGCAGCGTAGAGGTTTTCGGCCTCCACTTTGGAGTTGTCTGCCCATCGAGTTGGAGGCCGAACCAACCAGAGGCTTTCTGGTCTCCGGGCAGAGCGTCGCAGAAGGCGCGCCCCCTGGGATGAGCGCACCCTCGCCGTGAACTGCGAGTGCGGAAGGTGGTAAAGAAGACGGATGGGCCCAGACCTCCGACGTCAAGCGTTTGTTTCGCAATGTGGACCCCTTGCAGTCTAGATCTTTTTCCCGGGGCCGGCTTCTTCACTTCGAGTAGTTGTTTGTCGGCCCTGGGTCTCGGTGAGGGCCCTTGGCAAACATCTTCCGTCGTGATATTTCGCAGCGAGACAGGGAGGAGGAGGAGCAGGGGGAGGAGGAGGAGGAGGAGGAGGAGGAGGAGGAGGAGGAGGAGGAGGAGGGGGAGGAAGAGGAGGAGGGGGAGGAAGAGGATGAAGAGGAGGAGGGATGAGGAGTGGAGGAGGCAGTAGCAGAGGGAGGACCAGACTAAACCCAAGATGTATCAACGATGTTGCAATACTCCCGTCCCATGTCCCCTCCTCGCAATAGTAAGAAGATGTCCTTGCAACCATTCTCTTTCACTGCCCGAAGTGCCCTCAGTGAACCACAGGGTCCCATGGGCCTGCATTTCAGGCGGGAGGCCAGTTTTGAAAAACAACCGCCCCCTATCCTTCGACCTATCGTGGGAGCATGTCAGTTCGAGACAGTATCCAGCGACAGCCCCGACATCAGAAGGAAGCAGACCACACCCCACCCACGTAGCTGTTGTACAACTTTCGACTTCTGGTGATCAACGATACAGATTTTGCAAGGCAGAGCCCCTGTTTAAAAAGGGGTCGCCTCCATCCGTGTCTGTGTCTCACCTTTTCAAGCTCCGGGTCATATGTAGGTAGGTTTCAGGCGAGCTTTATTTTGAAAACGATTCTCCCTCCGTCCATGAAGCTGTTTCAACGTGAACGGCCCGCTCTCCATCCCTGTAGCTGTTGGGTATTTCGAGTGTCAAGGTCTAGAGCGGTGAGGAAGTCTCAGTCGCACCGCCCTGCCCGCCCACACGTCCGGTAGCCAGACCAGAAGGACCTTGTCTGTAAGGATGCAGGGGGAGAGACGTGCGGGCCCCCCGCTGTTCCGAGGATCCGACGCTCCTTCTCCCAGATGATTGATCTCTTGGGCTGATCTTCGAGCGGGCGGTCGCCCCCCCCCCCAGCCTTCTGGGTACTGTACCCCCTCGGCGCCCCTTCAATGAGGTTGCGCTTCTCGCGGGCGGTCCCAAGCGCTCATCCTGCTTTTCCTCCTCCTCGCAGGAGTAGGAGGAGGAGGAGGAGGAGGAGGAGGAGGAGGAGGAGGAGGAGGAGGAGGAGGAGGCCCCCCGCAGATCCGGCCATGTCGCGCCGCCCCCCTCCTGCCCCCGGCCCCCCCCCTTCCGATCTCTCGCTCCTCGCCCTCCTCGGCTCGTTTCGTTTCGATTGCATCCTGAAGGAGAATGTTTTTAATCTCTGGGACATCACGTGCGTTACGCCGCCCCCATCCCCCCCCTAATGTAACGCTCCCCACGCAGTGCGCCCCAGGCACTGCCGCAGTTTGTCCGGCACCAGTCTGACTGCCGCAGTTCGTCCGGCACCAGTCTGTCACGGTAGGGGGCGGGGGTGTTATCCGTCGTTCTCGCAGCCTCCCATTCCCGCACTGTAGGTGAACCCTCGTCTCCCACATCGCAACGAGCAGCGCGAAAGACCGCTGCCGCCGCTTGTACGTTCCGCAGGCCCTGATCCTGACGTTGTAGCTGATGATGGTTGTCTCCAGCTTCGCCTCGAAAATCTCGCTGAGCAGCGCCAGAGCCCGCTGCCGCTGCTCGCCCTTCCCGCACGCGCTACTGCTCATACTCGTTCTTCCTTCCCCCCGATCCGACGTCGCGAAAGAAGTACAGCATCGCGATACATATATATATATATATATATATATATATCACGACTGGAACCCTGGTTCCCATCCGTCTGCGGCATTTGCCGAGCCAGATCGATCTGCGATGGTCAGGGGGCCCGCAACGCCCAGATCTCAGGGTTCCTCCGTCGTCCTCGTCCCTCGATCCTCCGCGATCCTCCTCCATCCGCCCCTGCGAGGGCCTCCGCGCCAAGCGGCGCCGGCTCCTGCGCGAGCTCGCGGCGCTGCCGCAGGCGGCCCCCTGCTCTCCCGCCCTGCCCGCTCGCCAGCGCGCACAGGGGGCGGGGGCGAGGGGAGGGGGGGGGGCAGGGAGCGAGGGGAGGGGTTCTGCGACCACTTGCGAGCGCTCCCCCTACTGGTCAAATCGACGCTGGGATATCGGACGCCCCTGCTGGGATTACCCGGTTGTTGCAGTCCAGGCGTATGTGCTCGATTTCGGCCCGTCTGCGGCCTGACACTGGGCCACAGGAGAGTCAAAACACGGATCTGGGACGCAAAAGTGGGCCGTGAGAAAGGTCCAGAGTCCAGATTTCTGGGAAGGCCGATTGAAACAAATCATCTCGGAGGATGTCTGGGGAGGTGGGGGAAGGGGGAGGGGAAGGAGGAGGAGGAGGATGAGTGGGAGGAGGAGGAGGAGGAGGAGGAGGAGGAGGAGGAGGACCAGGAGGAGGAGTTGCCTAAACACGCGTGCACGCCTGTATCACAGGCTGTGCCAGGCCAGCCCACAGGGCTAGCCTACTACGTACCGCCTGCCTCACTCTGACCTTAGGAACTGGCGACGGGGGGCTTGGTGGTGGAGGATGTGTAACTGGTGGTGGGGAGAAACACTGCTCATCTGTAAGGCCCTCTGACCCTCAGACGAGGTACACCAGCCGTACCACGGGCTATTTCGCCTGGGGCTCGACCTGCAAAGCATTTGCTTTGTCACACCTCGCATTGCTACCCAACTTTGGTAGTCACCCGGCGCCACTTCTTTTATGCATACTCTTTTGCTGTGGTGCCGCCCTACAGCAGCGACACTTACCTCGCGTGCACAGCCTTAATTACCGAAACATTCGTGCAAGCCTGTATCACAGGCTGTGCCAGGCCAGCCCACAGGGCTTGCCTACTGCATACCGCCTGCCTCCTTCTGACCTTGGGGACTGGTGGTGGGGGTTCGGAGGTGGTGGAAGATCAGTGCTGGGGGCTTGTTGGGAAGGATGTGCCCTGGGCAAGAACCCTGGAACTGCGTCAGTTCAGTTTCGCATCTATCCACTTGCATTGCTTTCTTCGCACTTATTTACTTTTGCTTGCACCTTACCAACAGAGGCGGCACTATCACTGAAACTTAAGGGGCTTATTGTTTACCTGGATGTGGGGTAGGTGGGGCTCATCATATGAAGGTTAGTGCCGACCTCTAGTACCTGGCGCTCGCCTACTCCTTTAACTACTCTCGTCACGGCCTTATGTTCTTTCATTTACCGCGGCGCCCCGCCAGGTACATTGTGAGCCGAGTCGCGTACGCATTTCGTTATTCAAGTCAAGAGCGCCACAGATTTTCAGCTCAGGCCTGCTGGGCGCACAACAGGTAGGAGGAGGAGGAGAAGGAGAAGGAGGAGGAGGCGGGAGACGACGAGAAGAGGATGAGTTGGGGAGGGAGGGGGGGACGAGGAGCAGGAGGAGGAGGCCGAGTACGAGGAGGAGGGGTAATGGAAGGAGGGCAAACACGAGAGAGCAGGAGGAAGAGGACGACGACGAAGAGGGGGGATGAGGAGTTTGGGGGTGGAGTAGGAGGAAGAGGAGGAGGAGGAGGAAGAGGAGGCGGATGAGGAGGAAGAGGAGGAGGAGGAGGAAAAGGAGGATGAGGGGGAGGATGACGACGAGGAGGGAAGAGGAGGCGGAGGGGCGGAGGCGGAGAAGGAGGAGGACCCTAACCTCACACCTCCGACGCTGCGTTTAATCCAGTGTCCGCCGTCCGTCCCGGATATGTGCCTCTTGAGTGCAGCATTTTTTCCCAGAGCAGTCCAACGTACGGGGCCTTGTATGTGCTGCTCTGATTGCCCCTGGTATCCAGCCGCCCGGTCGAAGCGTCAGCGCTTTCCTCTTGCATTCCTGTCTCTGGCGCGCCCCATGTCCCGCTTGCCAACTCATGCGCGATACGCTTGGACAGCGGCCCGCAGCAAGGGTTGTAAGGGTAGCGGGAGGATGATGGACAGTAGAACATCAGTACCCGCACGAATCTGATGACGAGGAGTAGCGTCGGCAGCAGGAGGAGGAGCACACTCATCCGCCCCGTGGCCGCGCAAAGCAACAACAAACGGAAGACGATCATAACAATAGCAACGGGAGGGAGGAGGAGGAGGAGCAGGAGGAGGAGGAGGACGAGGAGGAGGAGGAGGAGGACGAGGAGGAGGAGGAGGAGGACGGGCAGGGAAAACAGGAGGAGGAAGCGGAGACGGAGGGGGAGAAGGATGATCAGGGAGGGGAAGGGGGAAGAAAATTAGGGGCTGGAAGTGCGAGGGAAGAGGACTGAGGAAGAAGCAATGGAAAGACTAGTTGTCAGGCTTGAAACCAGGCACATGTTCACGCGAAGCCCAGTTACTGCGGGGGCTGGTGCTACCTGGTGCCCAAACTCGACAGCCCAATCGAGGTTACATACTCTTACAAGCCACAGCATATCAGCACGAGCTGCTTCCGCAGATCTGTCGTCGGGTGGCAGAGGGTGGCCACGTGAAGACCCACTTGTTGCGTTCCCTCGCCCCTCTTGCACAGCCAGGGGTGCTGTTCCCGCAGCTGGCGTTATGGTGTGTTGCTATGTGTCCTTCGGCTCGGCGTCGCGGGAACCTGCCTGTGGACGGGAGGCGGAGCTGCTCACGACATTTCGGCCCGGCCTTGGAGCCCCTTCCTCTGCCGATCATCTTGGCGCCAGATTTCCCAGACACTCCTGGTCCGAGAGAGTGCGAGGAGCGGGAGCGGGAGACGGACGGGGAGGGAGAGGAAGACGAGGAGGAGGAGGAGGAGGCAGAGGACTAGACGAGGGCTCCGACCTTCGGACTCTTCCTGTCCGCGTCCTCGATGTTCAAGAAGAACGAGGAGGGAGTCGGGAGGAGGAGGGTGATGAATGGAGGAGGCTGTGGACGACGGCGACGATGGCTGAGGCGGCGGCGGCGACGGCGATGACGGCGGCGGCGACGAAGGTCCCAGAGTTTTGTTTCGATTTGTTGAAGACGGGGTCCACGGAAGTCCCAACGCGTTCCCCAGAGCCGGTGTTGCATTGTGAGTCATGTCTTGACGCTCCTGCGGGGCCCTACGAGAGACCCCCTGAGGCCGAAAGCGGCGAAAAACCTCCGTCCTGATGTGTGTTTCGACTGGTTGAATGTCTGGGCTGCCGATGGTGGGGGCGGCGCAGGCCCCATCAGCGGCGCCGCCCCTCGGCATCCGACGATGATTTTGTTGTTCAATCCGCGGCCACTGAGGTCCCCACCCCTTCCTGGGATAGCCCTTCGCCCCAGATCAATGTTTTATGGCCCCGGGGCCCGATAGCTGGCCCCAGAGGCGGAAATCTAGAGACAAAAACGCACGGATTGAACACAACGCGTATCGTCGGAGATTTGGGACGGTGGCGGCGACGACGACGACGACGACGACCCCAGACCTCCGACGTCATGTTTTTTCACAACGTCGACCCTCGAAGATTCAGATCACTTCCCTGGGACTTGCTTTTCATCCTGAGTCGTTTGTTGACCGTCCTGGGGACTGGTGAGGGCCCCATGTGGACCACCGCGGGGATTGTGAAGTAGATCGGGAGTTACAAGTGGAAGCTAGTGGATTACATTTGGCCTACCCGTAGCTTACATGTGGGTTGCCAGTGTCCGAAGTATCTCAGGCAGGGCTAGAAACTCTCGGCTAAGTAGGCGGGCCCACGCAGCCTGGATATTTACCCCCCCCCCGGCCATTCATGGCACTTGCTACCAAGCTATCAGGCAACCCCCGCTGTGATCCAAGCAGAGGCCGAACGCTGCCAGAAACCTCACGCCATGATTGCTTCACGACGCGAGGGGCGCAGGCGGCGGCGAGGGCCCCTCGGCGGCGCCGCGCCCGCAGGAGCTCCCCGGCCCGCCGGGCGCGGAAGCTTTTGCCGAGCAGCAGTTCCTGGCCCTCTGCGCGGGCGCGCGGGCGCGCCTGGACGCGTGGAGTTTGGCGCACGCCCGCGGCTGAGCCGCCGGCTGAGCCGCGCGCGGCCGCGAGGGCTGAGCCTCGGCGCGCCCTCAGATCTGGGCGTCGCAACTCTTTGATAGCGGGCGTTTTCGCCGGGTCTCGGGCCCCAGGGCCATCACAGATCGATCCGGCTCGAAAAATGCCGCAGACAGATGTGCAGGGCTCCGTCGGTCGTGATTCATGACGAGTTTGTCGCGACGTCGGATCTTAGTGCACGTCGCCGATCGCGCACGGCCGAGCCGCTGCGGCCGGGCCTCACGGCGTCAGAGGCAACGATACGGATATCACTGCTCATCTTTTAGCGGTTTCGGTATCGTCGCCACGGCTGGATTCTCCTCGAGATGCTGGTCAAAACGCATCCCAGGAAGGGTCTCGGGAGTAGCGGTAGCGGCTTTTCTTTTGTCCCTCATCGGCGGGTTCCTCGATGTCTGGGCGGCGCAACAAAAGTAGTGTCCTTGGGTGGTTTTTCTCACATCCAAAGGATGAGGTTCTTGTTCCCCATATCCAAAGGATGGGGTCCTTGTTGTTACCGACCGCGCCGAGAACTCACCTCCACCTCCTCCCTCCCCCTCCATATGCTAAGCCGCTAAGCAATGTCATGTCATGCGATGCTACGTTATGGTATGGTGTATGTTATGGTATGGTATGGCATGTGATTTTGTGGTATGACATTGTATGTTTTGACATGTTATGATATTGTATGGTATGCTACATTATGTTATGACACGTCACGTTATGATGTGATGATTTGCCATGCTATGATGTGATGGTGATGGTGATGGTGATGATGGTGTTGATGATGCTGGTTATGATGATGACACTGATGGTGATGCTGATGCTGCTGCTGATGATGATGAGAATGATGCTGCTGATGACGATGATGCTGATGATGATGATGATGATGATGATGATGATGATGACGATGCTGATGATGATGGTGATGATGCAATCCTAAGTGTTTTACGTACGTTCCTATATATTGGACTGGCTTTGGGGCACGAGTCCGTTGTGTTTGACGTGTGTTCCTGTGGATTGCCTTTCTCCCGCGGCTCCAAGCCGCAATGTTTTATGTACGTATGGTTCTATAGATTTGGCCTCTCCTGGCGCACGAACCCTCCCCAGGAGGTCCCAGGAGGCTCCCGGAGGCCCCAACAGGCCCCAGGAGGCCACACGTGGCCCCAGGAGGCCTTAGGAAGCCCCAGGAGGTTTCAGGAGGCCCCAGGAGGCCCCAGGCTCATGCGACTCCTCCAGAGCCTCCATCATCCTTCTCATGTTATGGTATGTTCTGGTATGATGTGGTTTGGTATGGTATACTATGGTATGCTACGTTATGGCAGGGTTTGCTACGCTATGCTAGTATGGTGTGCCATGGTTTACCACCGTATGTTATTGTATGGTATGCTACTGCTATGCTATGGTATGCTATGTCATGCAGTGATATGTTGCGATGGTGATGGTGGTGTTGATGGTGATGCTGATGATGGTGATGATGATGGATGATGGTGATTAGGACGCTGATGATGATGATGGCGGAGCAAATTCCGAGGATGTCTCGAGCGAGGCGCTGGTTTCCCAAATGGGGGAGCCGCCAGAGGGTATCTCACTCCCCCGTTCGCGCCATAATGGCGGGGATGCCTCGACCAGTTTGCCTGGTTTCCGCCGCAACGTCCTCCGCTTTCGGAGCAGATTTGCAGGATGTCTCGAGCGAGGCGTTGGTGTTCGCCCCCAAGGGGGGCCAGAGTTGAGGATGTCTCGATCGGTTTGTTTATTTTTGTGGCCAGAATCGTGGGCACGGATCCTCCCTAGGATGCCACAGGAGGCTCCAGGAGGCCACAGGAGGTAACAGGAGGTCCCAGGAGGCATCAGGAGGCCACAGGAAGGCTCAAGAGGCCACAGGATGCCCCAAGAGGCTCCAGGAGGCCCCAGGAGGCTTCAGAAGGGAAGCGCCAGGAGGCACCAGGAGGCCCCAGGAGCAGGAGGACTCAGAAGGCCACAGGAGTGGCTCTAATCCCATGTGTTTGACGTATGCTCCTATACATTGGGCCTCACCTGGAGCACGAATCTTTGGTGTCTCACGTATGCTTTGTTTATAAATATTGTCCTTCTCTTGCGTATCCAATCCTAAGTGTTTTACGCATGTTCCTACAGATTGGGCCTCCCTTCGGGCACGAGTCCTTATGTTTTACGTGTGATCCTATGTGTTGCCCCTCTCCTGTGGCTCCGTGGCTCCAAGCCGCAGTGTCTTATGCACGTATGTTCCTATAGATTTGGCCTCTCCTGGCGCACGCACCCTCCCCAGGAGGCCGCCCCAGGGGGCCCCAGGAGGCCCCAGGAGGCCGCACGTGGCCTCAGGAGGCCACAGGAAGCCCCATGAAGCCACAGGAGGCCCCAAGGGGCTCCAGGAGGCCCCGCGCTTGTACTACTGAGATTCATTCACATTCCAACTTATCCACAATTAGACTCACTCCCAGACCATCAACACTCAAGCCCGCTTATATTCAAAGAACCCTTGCGCCTAGACGCTCACGGCGGACAGGTCCATGCTAGTAGATGCACACATGGGGAGCTCCACGCAGTGAATACTTTGCTTCTGCTTTTCTACATTTGCGGGCCGTTCCCGGGCCACAGTCGAACCCATTTTTACGACGGTATGTTTTTCCCCAACCATCAAGTGGGTTGGGTGTTCGAACGTTTTCTGCCGTGAGTGCCCCCCTCTCCTTCCTAGAGATTCGCATGGGGATCTGCATGGGGATCCGTTCGGGGATCCGCGTGGGATCCGCATAGGGATTCCCAGAGGCATCCGCATAGGGATCCGCATAAAGATGTGCATAGGGATCCGCGTGGGGATCCGCGGCCTCAGGAGGCCTCGGGAAACCTCCGGAGATCTCAAGAGGCGTCGCTCGTCGTCGTCGCCGTCGTCCCGTCGCTCGTCGTCGTCGTCGTCGTCGTCGTTCGTCGTCGTCGTCGTCGTCGCCGCCGTCGTCGTCGGCGTCGTCGTCGTCGCCTTCATTGTCGTTGTCATCGTCGTCGTCATCGTTCTGGTCGCTCGTCGTCGTCGTCGTCGTCGCCGTCGTCTCTCTTCGACGTCGTCGTCGTCGTCGCTCTTCGTTGTCGCTCGTCATCGTCGTCGTCATCGTCGTCATTGTCGTCGTGGTCGCTCGTCGTCGTCGCTCGTCGCTCGTCGTCCTTGTCGTCGTCGTCGTCGTCGTCGTCGTCGTCGTCGTCGTCGTCGTGTGTGGTGGCACCGGAACCGCACGGCGGAGTAGGTGAGTGCGCGCAGCCAGGTACGCGTGCCCAGCCGAGACCTCGCGGCTCCCTGCTCCCGGCTCCCTGGGGAGTTGCGCAGTGAGCAATTGTTGTCATTGTCGTGGGCTCCTGGGATGTTCAGCTGAAGCTGAGCAGAGTGTTCTTGCAACGTGTTCTGTTGTATGGAGCGTTCCTTTATATAGCCGACTCGCGTTGAGCAGGGGCTGGGTACGTCTCGGGCATTTTTTTTGCAGCCGCGACGTTTTCCTTTGATTTCGGCCCTCTGGGGGCCCGTTACTGGGCTCCGCGGGTCACCAACCCCAGGGAATGGGTCTGGAGCTCTGGGGCCGCGGATTGCACAAGTCACACCGGAGGATGTCTGAGAAATGTCGTGGCGCCCGGTTGTCGGGCATTTTTGTTTGGGCCCATGGCCGTCAAGAGTGAGCGACTCGGGATGGAAATCGGGCCTTGGTCGGGGGTTGCCTGGAGTGTTCCTGGCCCAAGGTGCCCCTAAGATTTCCAAAGGCCCCGCGGCCTCCAGAGCACCCGCCCCTGAGGCCCAGTGGGTCCCAGGGACGCCGCAATGGGCCGAAAAGCTGGGACACCTTGGGCCAGGGACACCTTGAGCAACCCTCGACATGGGAATGGGGTCGAGATCCCCAGGGGCCGTGTCACGAGCAAAAGTCCGGCGTCGGAGAAGAGGGCCCCTCCCCCCGTCAGGGGGGGGGTCTGGCCAGCCCTGTTGGGGTGGCGCGCTCGCACCGCCGGCTTCGAGGGGTGCAGGAGCCCGCTGAGCGCGCCAAAGGGAAAAAGTTGCGCCCGTGCGCGCCGCCCTGTCGCCGCGTTTTGGAGGCTGCGGGGGGGGTGAGAAGCCCAGCGATTTGACCCGAAAGGCTCCCGCGTCAAGCAAGCATCATCATCATCATCATCATCATCATCATCATCATCATCATCATCATCAGCATCATCATCATCATCATCAGCAGCAGCATCAGCATCAGCATCAGCATCAGCATCATCATCATCATCACCATCACCATCATCATCATCCTCATCATCATCCTGGCGCGACGGAAAATGTCTCTTGGGCGGACGCTGCACGTAAATGGTGGTCTCGTGTTTGTGAGATCCCGTATGTACGCAGTCCCACCAGTGTGTGCGTGTTGCTGTACACTAGTACTGCCCTCTCGGTGCTCAGCTATCTTGCGCAGCTCTATCCCATCCCTCGTTGGGTTCTGCACAAAGAGAAGTTAGCTCTGCACAAAGTTCTTCGCTTGCCGCCTAGCACGTTTCGTAATGCCGACCTGTTTGCTTTCAAAGAGCATGCTCTCATCGCGCCTGCCTCTGTACATCTGCTCAGCGTCTCCAGTCTCTGGCACTGTGCTTACCACACCTTGTCTGGTTGGCACAGTGACTTTCAAGCTTGGTCGGAGCAGGCGGTTCAAGACCTGCCGCTTTTGCGTGGCTGCGGGGCGAGTGGAGTGCTCCCTGCTGGCGCATTCGGCAGGGCATTGAGCAGCGCTTCCACGCCATGGCGGATCGCTCGCCTGATGTAGGTGTCTCTGACTTGCACTGGCATGCCGCCGCGAGTCCGCGAGTGCTGCGCGCGAAGAGCTCAGTAACGCCCAGGCTACAGGACGCAATGCGAAAGTGCAAAGGATCTTTTCCTCATCGCTTCGACGCTCTCTCTTTCCCGCTGAGTTCCACTGCGCTATCGCCAAGCGCCTGCGTGCTTGGGGCTTGCTGCAGCTGATTGAGGGGACGGTCGGGGAGCGGCGGGGGGAGTGCCTCGAGACTCTGCGCAAGTTTCGCCCAGCGTGGCAATGGTCCATTTTGAAGACGCTCGCGGGAGGCTGGATCACGTCGTGCCGGATGCATGTTTGCGGCACTACCTCCTGCCTGCTGGGCTGTGTCGATGCGCCCGATGCGATTTCTCACTGCCTCGCCTGTCCTGTCTTGCGTCGTCTCCTCGACCTCCCGTCCTCTCCCATTCACCTGCTGGGCCTGGCGGCCCCCAACGATTACAATACCGCCAATTGTGCGATGAGCCGCGCTTCAGCCTTCACGCTGTGCGTCCTGGCGTTCCAACTGTATCGCAAAGCCAAGGCAACTTGTGCCTTCGGCCAGTCGCTCTGCTCTGAGATGCTCAACGGTGTCTTAGCTGCTGCGCGACACGCTTTTTTTGAGTAGGCAGCTGTGGACGAACCACTCCAAGATACAGTCGATCATCATCATCATCATCAGCATCATCCCCACCTTCATCATCACCCTCATAATCACCATCATCATCATACTGATCACCGTCATCATCACCATCTTTACGCATCGCCATCACCATCATCACCATCTTCATTATCAACACCATCAACACCAGCATCCGCATTCGCATCAACGTTATCATCAACATTACCATCATCAACAGCAGCAGCACCAGCATTATCATCACCATCCTCATCAGCATCAGGATCAGCACCAACATCATCATCAAACGCAGCATCATCACCAGCATAAGCTTCAGTATCAGCGTCGTCATAAGCGACAGCAGCATTAGCAACACCAGCATCAGCACAACGTCAGCATCATCAGCATCAGCACCAATCCCAGCATCAGCGTCACCATCATCATAATCACCGCCACCATCATCACCAGAATCATCAGCAGCATCAGCACCATCATCATCAGCAGCAGCATCAAAACCATCAGCATGCACGGCGCTATCATCCTCGTCGCCATCATCACCATAATCACCACCAGGGTCGCCAGCAGCATCAGCATCATCATAACCACCAGCACCAGTTTCTTCATCGGCATCACATAATCATATTCAACACGTTCACCATCGCCACCGCCATCACCATCATCAGTTTTATTATCATCGGCATAAGCATCGTCATCACCGTTATCACCATCATCACCATCATCGCCACAAGCTTCAGCATCACCATCAGCATCAGCATCGTCATCATCATCAGCAGCATCAGCATCATCGTAAGCATCAGGTTCATGATTATCAGCACCGTCATCATCACCATCAGTATTATCAGCAGCAGCATCAGCGTCATCATCGCCATCTGCATCAGCATCATGTTTATCAGACGCAGCCTTATCATCAGCGGCAGCAGCATAACCATCAGCATCGTCGTGAGCATCATTGTCATCATCATCGTCGTCGTCATCGCCGTTACCACCATCATCACCATCCTCGCCATCAGCATCACCATCATCAGCATCAGCACCGGCATCTTCACCAGCAGCACCATCAGCAGCATCGTCATCATCAGCTTCTTCAGTATCAGCAACATGACCAGCATCAGCATCATCAGCATCAGCATCAACATCATCACCACCATCAGCATCATCATCCTCACCATACGCAGCATCAGGTTCATCAGCGGCAGCAGCGTCACTTCCAGCATCGTCATGAGCATCTTCATCATCCACCTTTGCCTCATTGTCAGCAGCATTGTCATAGCGTCATCACTGTCACCACCATCACCAGCATCATCATCATCGCCACCACCATCATTATCAACACCATCATAAACGTAAGCACCATCAGCAGCAGCATCAGCATCGCAATCACCAACAGTATCACCAGCAACAGCAGCATCTTCATCACCACCATCACAAACAGCATCATCAGCAGCATCGTCATCATCAGCTCCTTCAGTATCAGCAACATGATCAGCATCAGCATCATCAGCATCAGCATCAACATCATCACCACCATCGGCATCATCATCCTCACCATACGCAGCATCAGGTTCATCAGCGGCAGCAGCGTCACTTCCAGCATCGTCATGAGCATCTTCATCATCCACCTTTGCCTCATTGTCAGCAGCATTGTCATAGCGTCATCACTGTCACCACCATCACCAGCATCATCATCATCGCCACCACCATCATTATCAACACCAGCATAAACGTAAGCACCATCAGCAGCAGCATCAGCATCGCAATCACCATCAGTATCACCAGCAACAGCAGCACCTTCATCACCACCATCACAAACAGCATCATCACCATCAGCAGCATCATCAGCAGCGTCATAGTCATCAGCATCAGCATCCGCATCGCGCTCATCCGCTTCATCATCATCGTCATAATCATCATTACCATCGTCATCATCATCATAGCTATCATCGCTAGCATCCCCGTCATCACCACCATCACCATTCGCATAGCCATCAGCATGAGCATCATGATCAACATCATCATCATCGTCACCAGCAGCCGCAACACGAGCCTCGTGATCACAATCCGCATCAACATCGACATCATCATCGTCATACTCAACGCATCATCATTCCCTGCCATCGCCATCATCATTAGCATCACCATGTGCAGCGCCATACTTATCCTCGACATCAGCATCATCATCAGCAGCATCAGCACCAGCAGCACCATCGTCATCAGCATCATCACAGCCAGAACCATCATCACCATCATCACCATCATCCTCACCACCATCAACATATCACCACATGGTTGGCATCATCATAGCTATAATCGCCACCACCGCCGTCGCCACCAGCATCTGCATGATCAGCGTACGGGTCATCAGCAGCAGCAGCATCATCACTCGCAGCATCAGCATCATCATCGCCATCATCAGCATCATCATCAGCATCATCACTTTCATGGCCATCACCATCATCATCAGCACCACCGCCATCATTACCATCAGTTGCATCATCACCATCATCAGCATCGACACCATCACGGTCGTCTGCACCGCCAGAGGCAACCAGGTTCTGTTTCCAGCAGCATCAGCAGTTTAATCACCAGCATCACCATCAGCGTCAGCATCCCCATCATCATCAGCATCATCCGCATCATCGCCGTTATCACCATCATCACCAATTTCAGCAACGTCACTTTCATCATCGCCATCATCACCGTCATCGCCATCACCAGCACCATCCTACTCATCATCATCTTCACCAGCAGCAGCATCACCATCAGCATTATCAGTACCATCAGCGCCATCACCATCAGCAGTACCGTCATTATCATCATAGTTCCCATCGGCATCATCACCGTCCGCACCATCATCAGCATCATCATAACTATCAGCATCATCACATTTGTTAGCAGCAGCATCGCCATCATCATCGCCACAAGTATCATCATCAGCACCATAGTGGTCAGCATCATCAGCAGCATCAGCATCATCACTATCAGCGGCATCAGTTTGACTACCATCGCCCGCATCACCGTCGTCACCACCAGCACCAACATCATCACTACCACCATCATCAGCAGCAGCAACTGCAGAGTCATCATTGAACACCATCTTCATCAGCATCAGCATCGCTATCATTAGCAGCACCATCCCCATCAAAAAGCATCATCACCATCATACACATAAATTCTACCATGACCGTCGTCACCACCATCAGCATCATCATATTTATCACCATCACCAGCATCACCAGCACCATGATTATCACCACCATCGACATCAGCATCAGCAGCAGCATCATCAGCATGGCCGTCGCCATGGTCATCACCAGCATCCCCACCATTATCAGCATCATCGTACCTGTCATCGTCAACATAACCGTGACCAGCGTCATCACCACCACCAGCATCAACATAACTACCAGCGCCATCATCAGCATAGCTGCATCTGCATCATCATATCATCAGCAAAATCAGCATCACCATCATCACCGTCATGATTGTAATCTTCATCATCCCCGCCACCAGCATCATCTTGATTACCATCGCCATCACCACCGTCATCTCCGTCATCGGCATCATCACAATCGTACTCAACACCACCATCAGCACCAGCATTAGCATCATCATGAACGCCAGCATCATTATCACCATCACCAGCATCATCAGCATCGTCATCATCAACATCAACATCAACATACTTACCATCGCCATCATCACCGTCACCACCATCATCAGCACCAATATACTTACCAGCGCCATCATCATCATCAGTATGATCAGCATCCGCATCATCATCATCACCATAATCAACATCAGCATCATCAGCATCACCATTCGCATCGTCATCATCAGCATCACCACTACAATACCCATGCCATCATCACCGCCATCGCTATCATCAGCATCATCATAGCCATCATCAACATCATCGTAACCATCCCGACCGTACTTGTTCGCCGTCGCCATCATCATCAGCAGCAGCGCCAGCATCATCATTAGCAGCGTCACCAGCAGCACCATCAGCATCACAATCGCCATCATCGCCATCATCATCACCATCTGCATCAGCATTCTCATCAGCATCACCATCATCCCCATCAGCAGCATCAGCATCACCAACATCACCATCACTATCACCAGCATAAGCATCACCGTGATAATCACCATCATCTTCATTACCATCATCATCATCGTGATCATTGCCGTCACGATCATCGTCATAGTCACCACCCTCACCGTCACCATCATCACTGCCGTCATCATCATCATCAGCATCCGCATCAACATCTTTAACACTACCACAATCAGCATCACCACCATCATCATCATCATCATCATCTGCACCATCACCGTCATCAGCATCACCGTCATCAGCATCATCATCATCATCATCATCGTCATCAGCATCATCATCATCATCATCATCATCTGCATCCTCACCGTCATCATCATCATCATCATTGCCATCAGCATTCTCATCGCCACTGCCAGTGTCATCGTCATTGGCATCGCCACCACTTCCCTTATAGTCGTCATCATACTCGTCCGCCTGCTCCCCCTCGCTCTCCGTCCCCCGTGACAGACCTGGCTCGAACGACGCCTGGGCCTGGCGCCCCCCCTTATGGCGCACTGGTACGACGCCGTGGGTGGTGGCGGCCAGAAGCGGGACCGCGAGGCGGCCTGGTAGTGAAAACCTGGATCTCCTACGGCATGCGTTTTACAATCTGGGAGTTTTTTGCTGATTTCGGCCTCCAGGGCCCCGGGCCCCAGGGCCATCAAAAAACGGATTGACCAAGACGTCCGCCGTGATTATGTGGCAGTGCAATGCTGGTGGGCTGTCCAGCGCAGGCGTTTTTTTTTGCTTGTGGCGATCACGGTACACCCTCAGCTCCCCGTTTATTGTACCCCAAGCTCAATCTCGGCCTGCGTAGGCCCGTTCTAGGTCCTGGGACCGTCGACGCGTCGACCTGGCAAGGGGTCAAGAGATCCAGTGGACCCTCGTTCGAACACCTCTACGACCACGAGGGCCGACAGGGGCGCGTTGCGCATAGGCGGCATCTAGAGGCAGTCCTGGCTGGTCTCAGCAGGCCCCCAGCGTGGGAACTCTCAACACCACGGCGCCCCCACAGGGTTGGGGCATTCAAACTTTGCAAACCATCTTGGGGCCTGTTCAGGGCAGCCGGGACTTATCGATAAGCCTTTTGAGGCAAGACGCTGTTGCATTCCTTGATTGTGGGCATTATTTGCGTGTTCTTTGCCTCCTTGGTCCAGGGGTATTCTGGCATCTTGGTGCGTTCCAGGTGAATTGTATCGTTATGAACTCCATCCTTCTGATTGGTTTTGATTGCAGTTGCAACCAGGAGCTGTCCTTTCGCAACCCCAGATCGGGACGCACATTCGGACGTTTCCGATAGACTCGAGAATTCTTGTGAGAGCCGCCCAGGTAGACCTGAACGAGCACGGGTACCCCCTCAGGGCCGATGCCAAGGATTGCCAGCACTATGTCAATACGGGCGAGTGCAAGTATGGGGCTCAATGCAGGTACAACCACCCCTGCTTCAGTCGAGCGAGCTCTAAAAGTGGCGACGATTGGCAGAAGAGTAAATGGGCGAGGGGCTCTTGGGAGGAGTGGAAGACTGGTAAGGACGAGAACTGGAGAAAGGAGGGGCGTTCCGACAGTGGCGATGCCTGGCATCAGGAGAACAACTCACGAGGTTATGTTGCTTCGGAGCGTTGGGAGGACTGGAAGACTGGAATGGCCGATACTTGGCAGAAGGGAGCACCACCAAAGCAGCAGGAATGGACGGACCGGTATGCACAGGGTCGCGACGCTGAGGTCAAGCTGAACGAGTCTGGATACCCCCGCAGAGCCGATGCCAAAGATTGCGAGCACTACGTCAGAACAGGCGAGTGCAAGTTTGGGGCGCAGTGCAGGTACAACCACCCAAGCTCAGGTCGGGCGAGCTCTGCTGGACAGTGGGCTGCGAGTCAGGGGCAAGACTCAACGTCAAGGCAGTCTGCTTGGCAGTCAGATGCGTCTCATGCTTCATTTCAGACTGCGAGACGTTGGGAGGAACGGAAGAACGGCAAAGCCGAGCACTGGCAGCAGGAAAACAAGGAGTCGCAACCGAGGCAGCAGGAGTGGAGAGAACCGCGAGAATGGAGTCGTGACGCCGATGCCGAGCTGAATGCGAAAGGGTTTCCTCTGCGGCCTGGTGAACAAGACTGCCAGCACTACGTCAAGACTGGCGAGTGCAAGTTCGGGGCGCAGTGCAAGTGGAACCACCCGGAGTACTCCTCCAGGATCCCAGCGTTTGAGCTCGCGGCTGGGAACCATGTCCATGTCCGCGGCCTCGCGGCCTGGACTCCTCGGCCGCAATCCCAATCGCCGATGTGCCCCGCGCGCGACGTATGCATCGGATCGCGCATCCATGGGATCGAGCTTGTGCATCCAGACCGCGAGGGCGTGCATACGGAAATGTTCGCCGCTGGTGAGTTGTCCCGCCTCTGCTCCCGATGATGTCAGCCCATGGACGATCCCGGAAGAGAGTCCGCGCCCTCGGGCTCGAAACCGGTAAACGGGCTTCGAACCCGTCTGCTCTGGTTCGCCCGTGACCGGCTCTAAGCTGGCAAGCAGGCTTCGCTCCAGACCTCGGGAGCGTGGATGTGAACATGGCAGGTTCGTGCCGTGCCTACGCAGCGGCGACCCCAGCACGGGCGTTCAAGGCTGAATGCCGCTGGCGACCTGGAGTTGGCCGATACTGCACGATCGGCGCTGTCGAAAAGCCGCGATCGTTCAAGGCGGATCGATCCATGCAGTGCCAAGACCAGCGCGCAAGGCGCCACGGCACCGCACGAGCCTGCCGTGCGCAGGAGGAGAAGGGGGGAGGAGGGAGGTCGGAGAGCACCTCGTCCACACCGCACCCCGCCTCGCCCTCGGCGCAGCCTGGGTTTGAAGGGCAGGGATGGGGAGAGGGAGGTGGGAGCCGAAGGAGGCCGAGGATCGAGGAAGCTCAAGCAAGGATTGGGGCGCGACGATTGGCTGTGCGCCCCGCGCCCTCACAGGATTGGCGCGCATTGTCGCCAGACCGGGCGGCATTGGCCTCACGCTTCGGGCGGTAACCTTCCCCGTCCCGCGGATCTGGCGCCCTCGCGCCAGGTCCACGGAACCCTAATCCATGTTGGCGTGTGTCCTAGAGGAGGAGGAGGAGGAGGAGGAGGAGGAGGAGGAGGAGGAGGAGGAAGCAGGAGGGAGCAGGAGCAGGAGGATGGGAAGAGGAGGAAGCAGGAGGGGGAAGAGGAAGGAGCATGAGGAGGAGGAGGAGGAGCATGAGGAGGAGGAGCAGGAGGAGGAGGAGGAGGAGCACCCAGACCGCTGACGTCATGTTTTTTCGCCACGTGGGGCCGCCCAGAGGTCTTGACCCCTTTCCCGGGACCGAGGTTTCCTAGAGTCGGCGAGTGTTTGACAGTCCCGGGGCCCCTTGAGGGTCCGCGGAGGCCAGAAATAACAGAAGTGGCCAGATTTTGGTTACGATGCGAGGGGGAGGAGTGCGGACGAGGAGGGGAGAAGGAGGGGGAGGAGGCGATCTGGCCGCCGCCTCGGCCAGGGCGCCCTGGGCGCGGGAGCGGGAGCGGGAGCCGCCGCACCGGGCGAGGCCTTGCGCCGCCGCGCGCCGCCGCTGTCGCTGTCGCCACGCGCCGCCGTCGTCGCCGTCGGTCGTCGGTTGTCGGCCGTCGGTCGTCGGTCGTCGGTCGTCGGTCGTCGGCCGTCTGTCTTCTGTCGTCGGTGTCATCGTCGTCGCCGACGATGTCGACGACGTCATCGATGCCGCCGCCGTCGTCGTCGATGCCGCTGCCGTTGAACTTTCATTTCTGAAGAATAATTATTGTTGATCCCCCCCTTCTGGTGCGCATTGTTTTTTTCGATTGAAGTGTCCTTCCCGGGGCTCGCACCTTGTTTTTTTATCAGGGAAAGTTTTGAGGGTCACACTGTGTCGTTGGCCCCCAGTTTTCAACAACAACAACAACAACAACAACAACAACAACAACAACAACAACAACAACAACAACAACAACAGCAACAGCAACAGCAACAGCAACAGCAACAGCAACAGCAGCAACAACAACAACAACGGCTCCCGCCTGCTACTCCCTCACAATCTATTGAAGAATCGCGCTCTCGCTTAGACTTCCTTGCAACATACCACCGGATCGCAGCTCCCGCCTCATATTTCCTCACAAATTATTAGAGAATCGCGCTCTCGCTTGGGACTTCCTCGCAACTTACCACCGAATCGCGGCTCCCGCCTGATACTTCCTCACATTTTATTCAGATGCCGCTCTTCGACACTCAGGAATCGCGCTCCCGCTACATATTGCCTGGCGGTTCAAGCAGACTTTACGCTTCAACGAACCGCCCGCTCGACCCGCCCGTCTGGGCCTGCCCGCCCGACCAGCCCGTTAGGGACTGCAGTCGCCGCTCGCTGCCCTTCGCCTGCCTTCGATGCCCCTCGCTGCCCGTCCGTACTGGTTCCGCGGTCGCCTTCGCTCGCTGCCCTTCGTGGCCCCGTTGCTGCCCTCAGTGGCCCCGTCGCTGCTTCCCGACGGCTCAAACCATGGCGCAAGCTATGGCTTGAGCCAGTCGCTGCTTCTCCGGAGTGGCTGCCGCTGGCCTCGTCGCTGCTTCCCCGGAGTGGCTGGCGCAAGCCATGGCGCAAGCGGAATCGCCACTCAGAGCGCAAATAATCGTCCTCCCTCCTTCTTGCCCCTCCCTTCCCTTCCTCCGATCTCTTCGTCCTCATTCCCCCCCGTTATTTGTTGCCCTTCGTTCTCAAGGGCTTCACCAACCACACGTGGCAGGGAATGAATGTACCCCCCCAAAGGGGGTACGATCGAAGACGAAGAGGGCGGGTATCCAGTTTTTGGGATATGCATATTGAAGGACACGCAAGCAGATAAGAACGAACAGTCTTAAACTGATTGTTGTTGTTGGTGTTGGTGTTGTTGTTGATGTTGTTGTTGGTGTTGTTGTTGTTGTTGTTGTTGTTGTTGTTGTTGTTGTTGTTGTTGTTGAACAAGGCGGTCATGAAGGTCGCCCCCCCCCCCCCCAGCAACCCAGCAACCCCCCCCTCCCGAACGGCCTTCGGCACCCCCCCCTGGGGGTGGGCTACGCCCCGCATGTAGCCCCCATCCACGGCGCGGCCGCGGCGGCGGCGGCGGATCTGTGGGACCGGTGGGGCCGAGCTCCACCGAAGCTTCATTTCGGCACACCCCTGTCGAGGATCGTGGCCCTGGCCCCACAGGGAGTTCCACCGAAGTGTTATTTCTGCACACCCCTCTCGAGGATCGTGGCCCTGGCCCCACATGGAGTTCCACCGAAGCCTCATTTCGGCACACTCCTCTCAAGGATCGTGGCCCTGGCCCCACAGGGAGCTCCACCGAAGCTTCATTTCGGCACACCCCTCTCGAGGATCGTGGCCCTGGCCCCACAGGGAGCTCCACCGAAGCTTCATTTCGGCACACCCCTCTCGAGGATCGTGGCCCTGGCCCCACAGGGAGCTCCACCGAAGCTTCATTTCGGCACACCCTCTCGAGGATCGTGGCCCTGGCCCCACTGGGAGCTCCACCGAAGCTTCATTTCGGCACACCCCTCTCGAGGATCGTGGCCCTGGCCCCACAGGGAGCTCCACCGAAGCTTCATTTCGGCACACCCCTGTCGAGGATCGTGGCCCTGGCCCCACAGGGAGCTCCACCGAAGCTTCATTTCGGCACACCCCTCTCGAGGATCGTGGCCCTGGTCCCACAAGGAGCTCCACCGAAGCTTCATTGCGGCACGGCACA